>BQNB010032085.1:0-23580 GCA_026074375.1 Tanacetum coccineum
GTGATTTCATTTCGAAGATTTGTTGTTTTAGAGGGAGGGAAGAATTTGTTAATGAATTTCGAAACAAGATCATCCCATGTAAGAATCGATCGAGGGGGCTCTTTTTCAAGCCAAATTCGGGCGGCTCCCTCGAGGGAAAATGGGAAAAGCATAAGCTTAACCGACGTACTCGAGACGTTCGGGAACTTCATCGTAGAAGTGATCTTGTTGAAATATCGGATGTGAGCATGTGGGTCTTCTTTATCATGTCCAAAAAATTGCTTGTTTTGAACAAGATTAAGTAGACCATGCTTGATCTCAAAGTTGTTTGCGGTAATTTCGGGAACAACGATCGCATCCTCGTAACCCTCGGTGGGTGCTTCGAGTAATTGCGCCATAGTACGATTATCGGCCATCGTAACTATGGGAGGATTGAAAGTTTCTTGATTGTTATTTGGTTTCTCAAGATTTGGTGATTCAACAAAAGTTTGTCGGACTTGTTGTTGTCGACGTTTACGGGCTTGAGAACGAGTGCGCATGCACAAAATAGAAATATAAAAAGAAAATTTACACTAATTTTTTTTTGGTTTTTTCAATGATTTATTCACAATGTATTTTAACGGACAATGAGGTAGGACAACTTCAACCAAATAATCTACTTACTTCACGGTAGCTCTCAAAATGAAAAACGCACAAGCGAGCGGAGGAGTAGGAATAGCGCGAAGCTTATTTCTCCTTTCGGGTCGTAGTTCCTCGGAACAACCCTCCTTATACCCACTTTTTAGTTTGTTAATCAAATCGAGGTGAGCCGTACGTCGTAAGAGACACAAATGGCAAGTTTTTAAATCTTTTGTTCGATTTGGGAACCAACAAGTTCACCGGAATTTATTATGATAATACCTCAATTGAGAATATTATATTTTGGTATTTTTACCAACTTGTGAATTTTATTTCTTGATTAAGACAATGTTTTTATATTTTTGGTTTTTCTTGTTTTATAAATATATACTAAAAAAGAAATGAAAAATATTTTTGTATTTTTATAAAAATAAAAGAGATATTCACAAATTCAAACACAATTTGTCAAACGTAACGATAATTCGTTTCACAGCCTCCCCGGCAACGGCGCCAAAAATTGATTCGTTAAAATCTATATATATATAAACTCGCGTGATCTTACTCCTTTTTATATATAAATAAATATAGATAAATATAAATATATAACAAGGATCAAAATCCACAAAATCAATGAAACCGGAAGTAGTATAGAGTATTTCCGGGTCGTTATGTCCCAACGAGGCTTGAATGGAAAATCGAATGACGAATTGATAATTGATGTTTGAATATGACAAGGATATGATTGGGCACTAAACCTAATAGGCAAATGCACACAAAGATAAGCAAGGAAAATAAGCTAGAACAAGCATAAAAGCTAGAAATGGTCAAAACACTTAAAACTTTTAAACTAAGACACAAATAAGCTCAAATAACTTTAAGACAAAACCAAATAAGCTAGACTACCCCTAAATAAGCAAATTCAGCAAGAAATTAATCAAAGTTAAGTAGGAGAAACTCAGTAGTACTAACCATAGTACTAACAGTATTAACTATCAGTACTAACTTGGAGTTAGTACTGCTAGCTTTAAGTTAGTACTGCTAGCTCTAATAAAACACAATGAAACAAGAAATAAGCGAATAAGCTAAAACAGATCTTTAACTACCCCTAATAAGCACTCAGGCATGAGAATAAGCAACTAGAATAAACTAAAATGGCAAATAAGCTAAAAAGCTACAAACTGATAAACTATTAAAATTGCTTTGAAAAGACGAATAAGCTTAAATAAGCTCTACTAAAGACAGTAAACGAAAATGGGCTTAATCTACTCTTAAAAGCTAAGGAAATCTTAAATAAGCAGAAATAATAAGCTAATAAGCAAAAATGAACCAACAGTACTAACAGTTTTAACTACCAGTACTAACTTGGAGTTAGTACTGCTAGCTTTGAGTTAGTAATGCTAGCTTTAAAATCCCAAAAGAGAACTAGCAGTACTAACTATGGGTTAGTACTGCTTGTTCCAAACAGCCCTTAAAGTTTTCAAAAGTCATTCTTTTTTATATTTCAAGCTTATTTGAACTTAAATTGTTAAAAACAAATTATCAAATACCAAAATAAGACACTTATAAGCAGACTTTAATCAAGAATAATTACTTAAATAAGCTAAATCAATCTAACAGTATTAACTAAACATACTACCAGTACTAACTAAGAAAGTGACACAAACTATTTTCAAACTAACAACTAAGCAAGATAAGCACTAAACATCATGATAAAGCATAAATAAGCAAATATAGGTAACAAATAAGCACTATAAGCAGTTCTGCAGTAAATAAGAAAAATAAGAAAAAGAGAGACTTACAACACCCTTGCTCAAAACAGGGTTAATCAAAGAATCTACAAGCTCTAGCTTGTGTAAAACAAGCTAGTAGTGTCTATAAGCACATCCATAACTGGCTTATCATCCATAAGCTGTGGTATATTTGAGTGTGGAATTTTCTGTGACTTTACTTAATTTCTTAGTAATAGAGTTAAAACAAATAACTTATATGATTGTTTATAGACTAAAACAATTAAGTAATGCTTTTGAACAAAGAAATACAGAGAATCAAGAATTGACTAAAAACTCCAAATTTTGCATAAGAAACGAAAAATTAAAGTTACAGAGACTTGGAAGAGTAAACATGCATAAACATAAGCTAAAATTTAACGAAGAACTATTAAAAAGAAAACTAAACCTCCTGGATTTCCGTTACAATGGCCCCGATTTAACTAAAAACTAATTAAAGGTCGTTAGTTCTTGGTCTTCTTCATCTTCTTTCTTTCTGTGTTTTTTGTAGAGACAATAAACCAAGTGTCTTGTTGAATGGGTGATTTCTAAACACAAATCCAACCTTAATTTCTTTGTGCTTCTTTTGAGTCCATCACATAGCATCGAAAAGTTGGAAAGAGGTGAAGTTGTGATTGGGCCAACATGGCAATTATAAAGATGGGGAGATAGTGGAGGAGGGGGAAATGTTTTATCCAGGGTGTTGAATGGTTTGCAGGGTAAAAGAGAATGGGACGACACCCGTGATTGTATCTCTGGGTTTAGTTGGGCGGGAGAAAAATAGCTTTGGATACGTTGGCAGCTTTGGCCCCTCAAGTTAATACTGTCCCTCAAGTTCCAATTCAGCCCCTTGTCTTCTATTACCTTTAATACAACTTGAGGTAGTCAATTTTAGTCATCAAGTTGTATGTTCTTCACTTGGTTGACTTTTGACTTTGTGTGGTTTGACTTCTGACTTTGACTGACTTGGCTTCCGATTGACTTTTCTTTTCCATCCTGTCTTAGGTTTGTCGTTTTTGGCTTTGTTTTTCGTCCTTTTCTTGAATATCCGTTTCCTGCACAATTCAAATGCAAAACATACAAATACAATGTATTTTTGGTACGTTTTTAGTCATTTAAGTCCGTTTTTAATGGAAAATGGTATGTGTAATTAAGCATATACCAGTCCATTTCTTCCAAATCATCATGATCAATCTGCTCTAGGTCTTCATCATCCAGTTGTGGACTATTTGACTGCTTAGCAAAGAATGAGAACATTAGATCATCAGTATATGATGATGAAGAGGCCTGTCCCTGAGAATTATGGCCTAATGCAGTAGAAACACCATTAGTAGTATTAACTTCATTACTGCTGCTAGTGTCTTCTGCAGAGAGAAAAGCCACATTTTAAGAGTTTGAAGATGATCCAGAGGAACCTTTGATATCAGCTTCAAGCACTTTTAGGTTATTATATAGATCATCAATATCCAAATCATCTATACTATCTTTGTTCCTCATAATCAAGGCTACATTGTTCCATGATGAAGGTAGAGCTCTTAAAATGTTTTGATTTGTATCTTCATTAAAAACATCTGAACCATGAACTTCTAGAAGACCGATAAGTTTTTGAAACCTATCATATGCTTTATCTAAGCCTTCTGTGTCATATACAGAAAAGTTTTCAAATTGTTGCTTCAAAACATTCTTCTGCATCTTCTTAGATTCAACATTGCCACCAAATCTACTCTTGATAGCAGCCCACAAAGACTTTGCATCCTTTATACCATGGAACCTCAGTTAATACTCATCAGGAATAGCCAAAAGCAAAATGCTTTTAGCTTTTATTTCTCTTTGTCTTTGTAATAGTGCTTGAGCAGTCTTTGGAGGTACTTTAGTTTCAACACCAATATCATCAGTTGTTACTTATATAGGACCATCACCATTCAAGATCACTTGCCACAAACTATAATCTGTGTTAGTGAGATACTGCTCCATCCTCATGCTCCAAAGGGTATATTCACCCTTCTTGAGGATAGGAAGTTTTATAGTAGACACCATTTGAGGAGATTTTACTGGTGCTATTTGTGTTGCAGGTTCTTCACCAGACATTATGTATTTTAGGAAGAGATCTAGATCTGATAAAGTTTTTCTTATTCAGTATGTTCTCACAAGACGGATACCAACATGTGAGTCCCAAGAACATCCACTTTAGCCTAATAAAGCTAGTTAACCTGGATAAATCCAAACTAACTATAAGATAAACTATGATTGTGAATACTACAAGTTAGCGAATCTAACTTGCAATACTAAGAAAACAATGAAATAACTAAACTTGAATATATTGATTGCAAAATATTATGCTAGTTACCGAAAGAAACTAACTATGAATTCATCGTTCTAACTATGCCATAGGGTTCCTTTTATACACCAAGGAAACCCTAATGGGCTTACAAAACACGTATAATGATAATGCATATCTATTCCTAATATATCTCATGCATATCACTTTAGTAGTACTAACTATATAATACTAACAACACTAACTATTAACTAACAGTACTAACTATACTAACAGTACTAACATTTGTACTGGCAGTACTAACTAATATAACTAGCAGTACTAACTACTTAGTCTATTTCTTCAGTCTTTAGCAGCAGTATCAATCTTGAACCAGCAGTAGTAAAGTAGTGCTGGCAGTAGTAACTCAAAATTCCCAACACCATCAAAGGTTTAGAAAAGTCTCTCCGGAGTATTGACTATGCCACCAATCATACGCACGAATCCCCCACCAACAACTATTGGTGAATCACAGTCAATCGGAATATCCAGGATTAGAAACTTAGCAATTAAGGTAGTGACCCTTACCCGACAGAGAACATTTGTGAGTATCCCTATAGCTTCTGCCTGAGTGTGATTTATCATAGTGATTCCTCTATCCACCTTCTTAATATCGTCTCTCCCTAACTGCACATAGATCCGAAAAGGCATAGTATTTATATCTGACCTAGTATCTGCTAACGCATTTTCATTAACATGTCCCTCCAGTCTTATGGGAAATATGAATGCTCCAGGATCATCTTTTTCTTTCAATGCTTCTCCCTTAATCCTTTTTACTGCTTCCTCTTCTTCCTTTACAATCTTTCCATCTAACTCCACCTTGTCTTTCCAAACTTCATCGAGAATTTTCTTGTATTTATCATGATAAGCCATTGTCTCGATCATAGGCCTTTCCTCCTCTAATAAAGCAAACTTTTGGCTCATTCTGATCGCTATTGCTTCTTTAGCTGCTTCTTCTTGAGTTAAATGACCTCCAGGTGATGAAGATGTTCTTATATCTTGATAGAAAAAGTTAAGGTTTTCCATTACTCATTTCTTATTACGGCTACTCTTCCCCATTTTGCATACAAATGGCGAAAGTCCTCCTTCACCCAACAGTGGTACATCATCTATGTTAAAATCAAGCAAATGGTCCCAATCATCATTGCCCTTTCCTTCTTCCTCGGTTTCTTCCAAGAATGGATCAATATCAGGGGATATTGTGATAGTTCCAACCCCGAAATCAGTAATTGATTTGGTCATGCGTAAGAATGATCTACCAAAAATTACCTCAGGTTCAACATCATCTTCTTCTGGGTTGATAATGAATTTCACAAAGTAGATTTCACCTCTGAGTGCAACAATGAGTTCTTTCTTAACCACTTTGTTTCCTCTTTTAACTTCATGTTCCAAGCACAACTTTACTACATACTCATTTGAGATCATGTTCTCCTCTACTCCAAGATTAATCTCACCATCATAAGCTTCCAGCCCATTGACAAAACAAGGAACCACGAATTTATCGCTAACTTCTTCAGTCTCTATTTGGTAAAAAACCATAGCCTTCATTTCTTTCTTTTGCCCACTATTAGCAGTGTCTTGAAATTCTGGAGAATTCCAGTCTCCAGATCCTTCAACTTTATCACTCGAAATTACAATGACGTCCTCTCCTAAGCAAATTTTTCCAAGACTCGAATTTGGATCCATAACTCTTATAAAATAAGACAACATTAAAACAAACATTAGTGGGTTAGTTAAAACAAATAATAATACCTTTTTACATTTACATATTATCAATAGACAGATAGCATTTTTAAGTTTAAGCAATTCTCGTTCAAAAATGAAGAAACAAGCATTTTGTTTAGTTTCAGTCTAGAAAGTGCGGCGCACTTTAGAAAAAGTGCGGCGTACTTTTTGAGTTTTAAGTTTTTTAAAATTTTTAATTTTAGCATTTTTATGTTTTTCTTTATTCATATATACCTAAAGACGTTTAATAAAACCTAGCAAAAATCAACTTTTTATTAAGTCACACATTCATCAAATCAGAAGTTTTTAATTCTTGTTTAAGTTTTATTTGCATAATATCAAAGGCAAGTATGACTAACACCTAGCAAATAATAAAATACAACATGCACATCTTAGAAATGGTGAAATAAGCAAAGTGAAGGATCAATACTCCTGGCACAATCAAATGCATTTTGGGTCAACTTCTTTTCATCTTGTTTTATGTAAAGTTGTAGAAAGTTAACATTTAACCGTAACTATGCCATCAATGAGTATACAACTAATGTAGTTTTAATAAATGAAACAATGAGACCCCTAGCTAGAATGACTCTCGATTTGAAAATTAATTTTATTTTATCATGCCTAGTTTAAGGTTTACCTTCCTAATATATGCCCACGCGACAATTAATGATACATCCAACTGCAATGACCTAATAAAGGCATGATGTTTGAACTCTAAATAATGGGATAAACATCCCACTCTAATCAAGAACTCATGATTATGATTAAGAACTATCACAAATATAAGAGTTAAATCATCAACCCAGAAAAGATGTGACAAATTGATTAAAGTAACAGCAGATAAAATGATTACCTTCAAGTGATGGTGTTGGTGCCAATGTGACAACGAACTGACTCTCGTTTGTATGTGGACCAGCATTATCCATAGATAAGTTACCAGCTCCAATATGCTTCAGCTTTGGGGTGATTGATAAGTGCTTAATTACACATATCTTTTACCTCTAAAAACGAGCTTAAATGACCAAAAACAGACAAAAACTGCCAAATATATGTTTGTTTTGCATTTGTATTGTGCAGGAAGTGGATATCATCAAAAAGACAGCCAAAATGACAAAACTGAGCATGGAATGGAAAAGACTGTGCAAAATCAAGGCCAAAGACAAAAAAAGTCAAAGTCAAAGTCAAAACTGAAGAATCAGCAGTCAAACCGGAGCCGGAACTGAAGAATACTATTGGATGCAAGATTACAAAAATGCTTTAAGATCAATTCAAGTTTGGAAAATAGGAATATGAACTTTCTTAACCAAGTTCGTTAGACATGAGGTTAAGCGTTAAACCCTTTTACCCTTGGTTAATGATCATTTTGTTAGCCAATCCTTACAAGGCTAGCATCTAGTTGTCTTAGACAAACAACTTAAAAATTAAGCATTTAGCCGGAGTCTTTCGACCTATATCCAGACTAGAATGATGATCAAATGATGATTAATGAGTCCAAATGTAAAATATCAAGTTTATATTGATAGTTTCCAAAATTCACTAGTTTATCCAAGTTTAATCCATAATTCCCTCATTGTCACACAAACAAAACATGTTTAACTACTCATATTCACTCTAATTCAAAACCACATAACAAACATGACATTTACGAATTCATAATAATAAAGATGGGATACGTGTTTTATACCAAATCTATTATGCAACAATATATGATTTAAGAGTTTCCTTCTGTAAACAATAATTCCAACAAACCTGGAAAGGAAGGAAACGGGAGTAAATAATTCAACTATTAACCACTATAAACACTTCTTAACATAGCCTCTGAGATCAAATGGGACTTTTTACTATGACCTGGAATGTATGAGAATTAAGGTTTATTCTTTAACAAATCCTTTAAGAAAAACAGTTCCTAACTATTATAGATGATAAGAATGAAGAATGAGATGAGAAGAATGCTTCAAGGGATGATTTTTTCCTCCAAATTCGTGCTCTATTTATACTTTAGAATGGTGCATCAAATGCTAAAATTTGGGGAGTAAAAGGTTGCACAATCATTGCAATAATTTATGACTTAGGAGTAGTGCGCCGCACTTGGAAAATTATGCGCCGCACTTGGTGTTTAAATAAATAGCATTTACTTCGTCTTGAAGTACGCCGCACAAAAGTAATTGTGCGCCGCACTTTGGCCTTGTTCATTAACTCTTCTTTAAATTCTCTTCTAGATTCTTCATATAACGACCGTTAGTGAATTTAACGGGATTCTTTTTCACGTTTAGTCCTATTCTTCATTCTTGGTCCTGATATGAATATTACACAACAAACATGCAAACTTTGCAATATTTCATGCGTTAACACGTATATTTAATGTATTTTTGAGGGATATTTTATATATATTTGGAGTGTTATCAACGAGCTTAACTCCACCCTTATTTACTAGGTAATAGGGTGTCCAACCCCTCACTTAGAATCAAGTGTGGGTGGAAGTAGCAATAAACACCATTCGGGTGTAAATTTGATATGGGGTAGGGAAATGACAAATTAAAATTATACCTTGGAGATATGTCATTTCCCTCCATTTCTTATCGGTTTTGGTTGATGATTTTGCTGATCGGCTAAGTCTGTATAGTGGGTTCATTTATCGAATGAAGGTCTCATGTTCAACATTTGTCTTCACAATAAACGAGAGCACCTTTATCTCTGTAAAAGACGACTGATGGTCTGTAGCAATTAGGCGCTCAAGTTCCTCTATATCCCTAGTAGGGTTGAAATCAGCTTCTTCGTCAACCACGGTAATATTTAAGATCTCATCTTCGAATTCTTCCAAAAACTTATCCAAAATTAATTTAGTAGCCGGTGCTACATAATCTTTGTCAGGTGGTGTGGTGTGTATGGTTTGTGGGATCAAGGGAACCTATATAGAAATACCATCAACATTATTATTCGATTCCTCTTCTCTTACAACCTTTACTTCCTCAGGGGATGGAAGTAGTATCACACACGGTTGTACCACATGGTTGAGTTCGTATAAAGTATGCACGGTAGGTATGAGTAATTACCTAAGCCTTTCTACATCCTCGACCTTAATATTCCAAATATTATCCATATCCCCTTTATCATAATCATCCACCTTATCTTCCTCTTGTTTCCTGAGGTTTTCGACTCCTATTTTGACCCAGTTGTTATAATACTCTTCAAAGCTAAATTCTTTATCATCAGGTTGAGGATTAGGTGTATATGGCGATTGATTACAAAAATTAGGTGTAAAACTATAAGAGTGATCATTTAGTGGATTTTCCTTTAGACATTGCTTAGCTACGTATTGTTTATATTCTGCTATTGTCATGCTATCAATGTCTACCTCATCGCTCGGATTGGAAGACACTGAACCATCCTTAGTGTATGATTGAGCAGATTGGAAACAAGGGTGTAAAGGAGGTAAGCCATGATACTTGTTGAACTCATTATCCTCATGATAATGTGGATAATCAAAAGCTCTACTCTTATCTTGGTGAAAAGAGTTAAAATCTCTCTCCTCATAAATATTTGGATTTCTTTTGGATTGAGCACTCTTCCTTAATCACCTTTCCTTATCGGTTTCATATTCCAAGTACTCATTCAGAGTCATGTTCTCAATATCAGGCTCCATTTTTATGATTCTTGAAAATCAAACACGAGATACCAGTAGATTATGCTCTTAAAAGGAAAACAAAAATAACACGAAATTTAAACAATACTGAAATGAAAACAAGATATATACAAAACTCAAATTCAAAACCTATTTAGCTCCCCGACAGCGGCGCCAAAAAATTTATGCGTATAATTGTTTAAATTAAAATTCAAGTTTTAAATTTATAAAACTCATTTACCCTACGTCTACAACGCACTAACGGGCAGAGAACTCGGTCGTGTGTAGTGTAAGATTAGTAAATCCGAGGTCGTCCCAAGAGCTAATGGGTAATCTAAAATCTGAGTTTAAAGGTTGTCACGTTTTAAAATATGTTTTGGTGATTAAATTGCAAGAGAATAATAAGCAGGAAATAATTTGGTTTAATTAATCAAGGGAATTGATATAGTGGTAAACAACTAAGATGAACTCATTTAACTAGTTAAATATCCTAAATTCAATTATCGAGATCTCGAGTGTAATGTCTAATTCTTATTTTATATGGTGGTTCTAATATCGACAAACCCGATTGAACACCGAAAACTGTCCTATGTATCTTATGATCTCATGTCCCCGTTAGACACGAAGGGTGAGTTTTTAGTCTACAGTGATTAACCCCCAACTATCCTAAAGACCTATTTTAATGCCATAACTCTCACATTTGGCTATAAACCCTCCTAGAAGAGTTTCCCAAATTTTATAAGCATATATCATATTATAGGCTGCGATATGAGCGATCCCTACACTTAGGACAGTTGTCAACCTATCCCTAATACTCGGCTAACCCTTAATTCAACAGGTAAGTCTACTATAAGGTATAACAGGATCTACACTAGCTCTCAACACTACCAAAACTCAAAGATCATGCAACAGGCAATAAGGATATCCATGCAAAACAATGATCAGACAGAGAGATAAAAAAATAAATAAACCAAGTATAATAAATAAATTAAATGACAAGAACAATAATTAAGCATAATAAATATCAAACATCAACAATTAAGCCGAGATTAAATAAATCATTAATAAGAATTAATTGAAATTAAATTGTAATAGTTGAATAATCATGTACAAATCATGCGAAAATAATACTCTGATCTTCTAGTTAGATCCCGTGGCAAACCCCGAAGGGTTCGCCCTATACCCGAATCAAGCAACAAGTTGGTTGCTCTCTTTTTTCTCTTCCTGCTTGCGTCGAACATAACTACCCTCACCGAGATGCATAAAACGAATGATAATAATTGTGATTCCTTCACTTTATTTATATAGTAAATTGCAAGTTTGAGACATATACGCCTTGAGCCCTCCGTCATAGTTATCAAAATAAATAAAGTCCTTAAAACTTAAGGGCTTTTGTCACTTGTAGTACCTGAAGTGAGTCATAAATACGGCGTAGTTATAAGTTCTAACTACGTCATAGTTTTTCCAACGCAACATGCCATCTTTAGCAAATAATAACTACGGCGTAGTCTCAACAGGTCAACTACGCCGTAGTTGTGACGTCAGCACAATCCTTTTTCCAACAATAATTAACTATGGCGTAGTTATTATGTCCAACTACGCTGTAGTTCTTCTTTTTCCAACAATTATCTTCTTTTAAAAATATAGTACCTCTACTAAATAATATAGTAGTGGTACTATTCTTCCTTAGACACTTGGGTTGCATCCTGTAGAGATTTAGTAGCCTCCCTTCGAACTTAGTATCTCTACTAAATTACAGAGTATTGGTACTAAATTTGGTCATCTATTGCATCTTTCTATTCCAATGCCTTAATTATCCTGAACCTGAAATATAAATGAATTAAGTACCAAATTCATATAAAATGATATAAAACAAGGCAATAAACACGAGAATTTAATATAAAAATTATTAAACATTTGATGTTATCAGGTTTACGTATGCCAGTACATTACAATTTCTTTTTTCCTTTTTTTCTTTTGGCTATTGCTCCAACCAACGACGATCCCCTAAAATTGTAACTTTTCTCTTTTCTTATATTACTAGGCTATACATTCACAGGTATTTTTTTTTGTACGTTGCACATGTAAGATCAGTTGTTCCAATCAACTCAGACCATTAAATAAAATACTCGTTTTATGCTTTTAGTTGATTTCAAAAGTTGGTCCTATAAAAGTCGCGTGCAAGAATTTAGGTTGTCAGTGTGTGTGCCCTTTTACAGGCTAGTGTTATCTAAAATGAGCCAAACGCATCCAGAAGCAGTCATTACGATAGGGGTTTTGTAACTCTCACGCATTCCTTGTTAGCAGAAAAAATAACTTGTAATTATGCGCGTGTAAGAGTAGCAAAACCCTTATTGAGCCTCCATCATCCCAGAATACGCTTTGGCATGCACAAATATTGTAGTTGGCTTTTTTAAATATGAATCAGGTACGTTCTTTGTTTTTTTTCCTTTTTTAGGTTTATAATTACCTAGATTACGAACACCTTACAATTGTTGACAATCACAAAACAACTCCTCGGTCTACTAAGCTGGCAAACAACACAATTAGTCGTCTTACATCCTTCAACAGTAGAATTGGTGGCAAAAATATGTACGCTCTCGTTGCAACAACCTGTGTAAAATATTACATAAACATACTTTTTCCTTATTTCTGTTATCAGTTCTTCTATTGAATGACGTGAAACGTCTAATTTTGCCACTAAACCAACCGAGGATACACTTTGTAACATTATATACTCATATCAACAAAAAACAGATATCGTTGATACAATAGCTTGCACCAAAGGATGGTGAAACTTCCAAGAGAACGTCGTGACAAATAGTTTGGTGCATATTACTTTTCACCATCTTCTCTTGCATTTTTGTTCGTCATTTGTACACAGCTATGCATCACTGATATCCGCTTTTTGTTGTTCTGAAAATGGAACGGGATCAGTTCCATAAAAGAAATTGCACGACTTTTGCTTTTTCTAATATCCATTTGTTACTTTAACGTCCTTTTTTAGGTTTCCCCTTTCGAGGCCTCTGGATTTTATGCAACGTTAAGCCTCATACAGATTATATGAGACTCTTCACAAAAAATTGATGCTTGACGGATCATTGTGCACCTTTCGTATGGGAACTGCTTGGCTAGGCAACCCCTTAAGTATGCAACAGTGGTGAACTTCCACTTTTTCAGAAGCTCAAGCTTTGATCTGAACCAAACGATCTTTCGATGTTCCTCCTGTAATTTTCTAACTACGGTTCCTGTAAGATCGGTTTTCCCTATAAAATACGAGCTTTTGAGAAAATCTATTACTTAATAGGGATGACCGATCTACGAGAACCGTTGTCATGAAGCTAGCGAAAGAGCAAACATTAGTATCCGGTTTTCTTACGGTATAGCAAGGGGTATTTGAACGCAAGGGTTCGCGGTGAGAACTATTGCTTAAGCACCACGCAAGGTCCGATGTGTGTCTGTTAACTCACATCATGCGACGTAAATGACGTTTCATAATTTGTGTTAATAGACACATCAGATCTTATAGGATCCTTTTAGCGGTGGTTATCCAGTAATGATTTAGTGGTGACAATCACATTCATAAACGAATTTGTGCTTTCAAACGTTGTATGCATGTCGTTATTTACAATTCAATCTACTTATATACACTTAATTAAACATGTGCTGGAATTATTGTTTCTTCCAGACTTGGTTTCTTCTCGTTAAAAGGTGGACGGTTATCCATAAACGTGTAGTATCCTGGTGGACCTACTCGATACCTAGATCCGCTTCCACCATTGTTTGGAAATGCTCTTCCAAACTCACCATACTTGACCTCCTCGACTCCCTTAACCTCTTCATTCAGCGGACATTCTTTGTCAAGAGGCGTTCCTCCACAAAGCCCACGACCTACTTGGATAGCGTGCACATTTTCCTTAAGCTTTTTTGTGTCACACCCAAGAGTATCCATCTTGCTTGTGATAACAACAATACCATCTGTGTTACCATTGCTTGTCCTCCTGTTACTAAACCAGTCGTGCCATTTTTATGAATGGTCAGCCTTATTTTAAATTGACTATAATGCTCGGGTTGGTGTCATTCCTGGGACTGGCCATTGGGAATCAAGCATTTGGCGGGTCAAAAGGTCCATCCTATTGTAGAAGATTGATAACGCCTTAATTATACATATTTTCGACGGTGTTATTTATATATTTTATCATTTCTCGTGAACTTTCGATACTTAATAGCATGAAATTTGTGCAGATTCACTTGAAGATAGTCCAAGCTTAAATATGCTCAAAATGCAAGTGTTTATGCCTTATGGAAGTCTAGCTAAAAGAAAATAAAGAATAAAGACCAAGTACGCCGCACTTTTCCCCAAGTACGCCGCACTTTTATATAAGTACGACGCACTTCATCCCAACATTAATGATTTGGAACCAACATAAGGCAAAGTATGTTGTACTTATTATGAAGTACGCCGTACTTTACCCCTTTCATAGCCTATAAATAGAGATGAATTTTCAAGCCATTAGAAGATAATCCATATCATCACACAACAAAAAAATATCTCTCAATCTTCATCATTTTATGGGTTTTATATAAGAAATTTCGGCAAAGACAAAGACGGTTTCATAATATTTAGTTTAATACGAGTTTAGTAAGATTCGATACTTGTAAACAGATTGTGTTTTAATCCATTTCATATCTGAATCTCGTATGTTTCTTGTTTCTCTATTTAACTTTGTTATTATGAACTACGTAGCCATGAGAGGCAAAACCCTCTTATAACTACTCGGTTATGTTAATATAATAAAGAAGTATTTGGTATTATTGTGATCTTGTTAATCTTAAGCTTACATTGAGATCCTATCGTGTCTAATCTTATCAACTTTGTTCATCAACTTTGATTGTATACTCATAACGGTATAGGTTGAAAGACCCGTTGTGAACTATATAGTTTTAAAAATTTATCTACAATCTTTATCGTTTTGTTGGAGAAATCCGCTTACGTTAATTGAAAAACAAAATAGATTTGATATAATAGTAACTTGGTTATTTGCGTAACACACTTAATTAAGTTAACTATAAGTCTTAAGTTAAAAATAATTGATTTGTTAAAACCTTTTTTGACGAGGAAACCTTTTTATAAGTTAAACAACTCAAATCGAAGATCACAGTTATACCATTGCTACTGAATTATATGAAGCTATCCGAGTAGTCAGATTCCTTTATCATTGAATCTACCCATTATCAGTTATCCGTTATTCATCTTGAAAATGTTGTTATAAGTTGTTTTAATTATTGTGATTATACGAACATAATCAAATCCATGTGGACGACCTGGTCTTACCCTAAATCTATACTACATACGCTTGTTATACTTTTCTCGTGTGTTTCTTTATAATTAACAGGTAATTCTAGTCTTATAAATTTAAAACTTTTGAAACACATCAAAGTTTTTGGCGCCGCTGCCGGGGATTTTAAACTGTTCTATAATCACTTCTTAGTTTTTAAAACAAAAATTAATCGCTTTTTTCCCTAAAATATCATTTTGCTTGCTTTCTGTAGCTTTCGTTAGAGAAAGTGCACTGCACTTTCTGCAGTCAAAACATTTTTCCTAAAACGTTCTCAAAAAATCTATTCTCAAACATTTCATTTTGGATGCATACACGTGCTTCCAATTTTGAACTTGTCGAACCATTAGCTGAACCTGAACGAACCCTGAATCGTAGACTTCGTCGACGAAACAGGAGAGTTCCGTTAGAACGAAGAAACGAACGACCCAAACACCCAAGAGTAATCTACCCACCTGTTCTTGATATCAACCATTTTCATCATTTTCTAAATCTTCTTGAAAATTTTAATCCTATGGATGACGAACCGATGTGGGCAGCCGACCGTGTTTCACCCCAATTTGATGATAGAATTAAAATCGGTCCTCATAAACACATTCACAAATTTCTCTGTGTATGTGACATGTTTAAATACGGAGAAACCGAAAATGAAGCCATCCGCCTAATGATGTTTCCCCTATCACTCACGAGTGAAGCAAAAACTTGGTTGGATGAACTTAATGAAGGAACCTTCGAATCCTGGGATGATCTTCGTACCGCTTTTATAAGCTGATTCTTTCCCCCAGCTCTATTCGATCGACCCCTCGGAGAAATCCAAGCATATTCCCAACATGAACACGAAACTCTAACCGATGCTTAGCTTCGTATGAAAGACATGCTCAGAATTGCCATGGTCACTATCTCACCAAAGGTAATATAATCAAAATCTTTTATCATGGCCTTAACGAAACAACCCAAGAATCTCTAAACATCGCAGCTAGCGGTATTTTCCTTTACAAGACACCAAATTAAGCCTATCAGCTCCTCGAAGACAAAGTATTACTCAAACTCGAATGGGCTAAAAACCAAAACCCTAAACCATCTCTGAAGAAAACTATAGCTTTCGCCGATGAAGGCAGCAGTAATTCCGATACTAATAAAGTTATGGCAAGAATGGATGCCATGACCATGAAAATGGATGCTCAGAACAAAGAAATCCAATCTCGTGCCAAATGTAACCACTGTAGAGGTAATCACCCAACCGCGGATTGTAACGATGATGATATACCTATGTCTCATGAAGAAGAAGCAAAATTCGACCGACTTGCTGACAAGCAATCTGCTCGACCTTCTGGATCTCTTCCAAGTAACACTCAACCAAACCCTTAAGGTAATCCATCTAACCAATACCAACCGCCGCAAGCTCGAAACGAACACGTAAATGCCGTATTTACACGAAGTGGTAAAACCTATGACCCACCCACCAACCCAAACAAACTTCAAAATGACTCTCAGAATCCTATTAATTTTGATAGTGATGATGAAGATGAGGAATCAACACCAACACCTAAACCACAAACTCCAAAACCAATCAAAGAACCACATATTCCTAAACCATATAAACCAAAAATTCCATATCCTCAACGCCTTCAAAAAGAGAACATGGATGCCCAATACGGAAAATTCCTTGATATGATTCGAGTCATTCGAATCAACATACCTCTTATTGATGTATTAGCAGGAATGCCGAATTATGGAAAATTTCTTAAAGAACTTGTTAGCAAGAAGCACAAGCTCGAACAAATCTCATCCGCTTTCCTTAGCGATGAAAGTTCGGCTATGATCCAAAACAAAGTTCCACCCAAACTCGGAGACCCCGAAAGTTTCCTTATTCCTTACACCTTTGGAAAAACTTTTTCTTGCAATGCCTTGGCCGATCTTGGCGCTAGCATTAATCTTATGCCGTATTCTCTATATGCAAAACTATCTCTCAAAACTCTCAAACTAACTAAAATGAGTGTAAGATTAGCAAATCGATCATTCCAATACCCTATTGGAATAGCCGAAAATATGCTCATTGAAGTTGGCAAATTCACTTTTCCCATAGATTTCGTTATTCTTGAAATGGAAGAAGATAGTAAAGCTCCCCTTATCTTAGAAAGACCTTTCCTACACACCACAGATGCAGTAATTCATGTTAAACAAAAAAAACTCAACCTTGGAGTTAGCACGGAACCAATGACTTTTTCTATCGATTCTGCGATGAAACACTCCTATTCTAATAATGATACATGTTTCAGCATTGACATCATTGATGAAATCTTAGAGGAAAATTTCGATGCTCTTCTCATTGAAGGTAGTAAAATCCTTTACTCCATCGAGGGAACTCTTCTCGAAGATCAAATCTTTGCCGAATTTGATGAATTCATGGCTATAAATATCGAAGAAAACTCTGGATCTGATATCACCTTTGATACTGACTATAAGATCAAGAAATCTCTTGATGAACCCCACAATGGATCTTGAACTCAAACCGCTCCCTGATCACCTAGAATACGAATTCTTAGAAGAACTCTCTTTTCTTCCTATGATCATATCATCTCAGCTTTCTGAACAAAACAAAAATAAGCTCATCTATGTTCTTAAAAAGCACAAGCAAGCTTTTTCTTGGAAAACAACAGACATTCCTGGTATTTGTCCATCTTTCTATAAACATAAAAATTAACTTCTAGAAGACAAAAAACCAGTTGTTCAAAAAAAAAAAAGATTAAATCTAAATATACAGGAAGTTGTTGAAAAAGAAATCGTTAAACTCCTTGATACCAGAATTATATATCCAATTGCTGATAGCCCTTGGGTAAGTCCCATCCAATGTGTACCAAAGAAAGGCGGTATCACAGTGGTCACAAACGAGAAAAATTAACTTGTCCCCACAAGAACAATTATGGGTTGGCGAGTTTGTTTGATTATCCTAAACTCAATGAAGCAACAGCGAAATATCACTTTCCGTTGCCATCCATGGATCAAATGTTAGAAAGACTTGCAGGAAATAAATATTTTTGTTTCCTCGATGGTTTTTCTAGATATTTTCAAATACCGATCGATCCTATGTATTAAGAAAAAACAACATTCACATGCCCTTTCGGAACATACGCTTACAGGCGATGCCTTTTGGTTTATGTAACGCTCCCGCTACTTTCCAAAGATGTATGTTAGCTATCTTTCATGACTTGATCAAAGAAATCATAGAAGTATTCATGGACGATTTTTCCGTCTTTAAAAACTCCTTTGATAACTGTCTAAATAATATCGATAAAATGCTTCAACGTTGTAAGTATGTAAATCTTGTCCTTAATTGGAAAAAATGTTACTTTATGGTTAAAGAAGGAATCGTTCTTGGACACAAAGTGTCCAGAGCAGGCCTTGAAGTTGACAAAGCTAAAATCGATGTAATCTCTAAGCTTCCACCCCCTACTAATGTTAAAGGCATTAGAAGTTTTTTAGGTCATGCCGGTTTCTACCGACATTTCATTAAAGACTTTTCAAAAATTGCTCGTCCTTTAACTAAGTTGCTTGAAAAAGAAACTCCATTCGAATTCAATGATGAATGTCACAAAGCATTAAATTCGTTAAAAGAAAAACTCACGTGCACTCCTGTGATCATGAGCCCAAATTGGAATCTTCTATTTGAGCTAATGTTTGATGCCAGTGAATTCGCGGTTAGAGCAGTCCTAGGACAAAAAGATGGAAAACACTTTAACCCTATCTATTTTGTAAGCAAAACTCTTAATGCAGCTCAGCAAAAGTATATATAGAAAAAGAACTTATGGTTGTAGTCTTTTCATTCGATAAATTCCGACCATATATGATATTATCCAAAACTATTATCTATACCGATCACTCCGCTAAAAGGCACCTCTTCAAAAAGCAAGATGCTAAACCACGTCTCATATGTTGGATATTTCTATTGCAAGAATTTGACATAGAAATAAAAGACAAAAAAAGTACAGAAAATGTTGTTACCGACCATTTATCTCAGATTGAAAATGATGAGACAAGTGACAACGATGAAATCGACGATAACTTTCCTGGCGAAACTCTTATGGAAATTAGCACCAGAGACGTACCATGGTTCGCAGACTTTGCAAACTATTTGGTAGGTGATATTATGCCTAAGGGAATGACGTACCAACAAAAAATAAAATTCTTTTCAGACCTTAAAAACTATTTTTGGGAAGATCCTCTTATTTTAAAAGTATGTTCAGACGGTATGATTAGACAATTTATCTCTAGACCAGAAACTCGTACCATGTTAGATCAATGTCACCACGTACCTACCGGTGGACATTATGGACCTACAACTAAAGCTAAGAGTTTTAGATTCAGGCTTTTACTGGCCAACAATCATCAAAGAAGCTCATACTCTCGTTCTCTTTTGCGAAGCATGTCAGAAATCAGGAAACATATCCAAACGTGATAAAATGCCCGTAAACAGCATTCAAGTATGCAAAGTTTTTGACATATGGGGTATTGACTTCATGAGGCCATTTCCGAAATCAAATAAATTCAAATATATCTTAGTCGCTCTCGACTATGTATCCAAATGGGCTAAAGTTCAAGCTTTACCGACTAACGATGCCAGAGTTGTTATTTCCAAGGTTGTCAAAATCGCGATCCTGGTCGTAGGATCATACTATCTTACGATCCCACACATAAAAAACAATCAGGATCGTAACAAGATCGCAATTCAAGTAGGATCGTTTCAGGATCATGGGATCGTAGGATCAGAGCAGATCGTAGGATCATAGAATAGCCTTATTTTGGATTTTTGGTAATTTAGGCTAAGGTTTATAAATTTTTATTAAGACCGTTTCATATTTATTTTCTATCCAGAATCGTTTAACGATTGAAACATGAAGTAGGTGCACATATGTAGTATCTTTTTTGTATCAAAATCATTCATTTATCTATTGAAACATGAATGAACTTTGTGCAAGTATGTATTACAATATATCTAACGTTCTACTATCATGGTACTTGAACATATAACTTTTTCTATTATCATCCATTTAGATTCATTTATTATATAAGGAGGAATTTCATATATACCCAATAATACATGAAAAAATAAATATTTCTTCAAAACACAAGTTATCAATGCATGATGTACAATGTTATTAAAGAATGTTTGGATAAAATATGTAAATATTGAAGTGTATTTGGGATATATGTAAATGCTCATCATAAAAAATATTATATAAAAACATATAGAAATATAAAAAAATAACCTTATATAAAAATATATATATGTTTTCATAGGATCTTACGTTTACGATCTTGCAAATCCGAAATCGATCCTAGGTAAGATCCTGATCCTGACAACCTTGGTTATTTCATTTCTAAAAAAGCTATTCTACCATTTTTGAATGCCTAAAGCTCTCATAAGCGGCCGGGGAACTCACTTCTGTAATAAAATAATGGAAACATGTAGGTTTCTAAATTTTACACAAATATGAACTAGAGAGAGAAAGCTAGAGAGAGAGAATGGATGGAGAGAACATGTATAAAAAACAAACTAAATGTGTGTGTAAAATCCTTCAACCAACATCCTCTCCATATGTGGAGAGGGCTTTTATACAAAGGATAAACCGGGCTTTCCATGGGCTTTCTATACTTTGGCCCGGTTAGATTACTTCTTAATACTATATTAGACTACGAGCTAGTTACGTGAATACGTGGAGTGAGCGATCCTTTTTTGGATTCCTAACAATCTCCCCCTAAGGGAGGTCACTCCAGTTTACAAATATCTGAGCATTCTATGAATGTTCTTTTGTCTTGCTTGTAGTATTGAATCTTGTTCTTTATCTTGCATCATATGTAGTGTTCTTTGATCTTTAAGCTTGAGCTTGTTCCATAGCTCGACTTGTATGTGATCTTGAGCTTCTTGAGATCATCAGCCAAACATAATCTCTTTTCATCATCTTGTAATCTTTTGCCCTCTTGTGATCTTGTGACCTTTGGACCGACATGCTCATACCTTTCTTTATCTTGAAAGCTATTTGATTATCTCTCTTGGATTGCTTCATCTTGAACACATAATGACTTCAAGGAAGACCTTTTGAGTATCCGAGTAGTAGAAGACTTGAATAACATATATTTGAGCTTTTATCATATCTTTATATTTATCGAACGAGTATAAGCATGCGGTTATGAACTTGACTTTGCTGGAACGAGGTATCTCTATCTCCATCTTTACATGAACCTGTAATAAAACAGTTAGCAATAAAGCTTGTGGACAAATATGGCTTTGTCATTCGCCCGGGTTTGGTTGGATTAACCTCCGGATCCGTGAGGACCGACCTGTGATCAGGTAGATTCAAATTAGGAAGAATCTCCTTGACAGGATTTCCAGCATAAGCATCGGATCTTCTAATGTGTAAACATCATAATCACCTTACTTGCTTGTTCTCTTTACTAGAACGTCTCAAAGCAGACAACACGATAAGAGTGAATCAATGAATTACTATCTCACCGATTGAAGATAAAATTGATTTGAAAATCAATCGACATGTCACTTGTAAAAGTGTTTTTGTAACACATCGAGAGTTTTAAGCGTTTATCAAAATTCATCAACCGTCAATTCATAATCCGGACCAAATCGATATCCAGTTTCACAAGTTTGATCCATTCAGAATCTCACAAGTTACCTACCATAGAGCTTGTTTGATGTTGGCTCTAGAAGGATTTCCATCTTTACTGTGAATACTTAAGTATCACTCGAATGTTCTGGCAATACCACAAGGATAATGCGTAGGAATCTTAAGATATTCCTTGTTTTCACAGTGTATGAAAGACAAGTATATTGGAATAGTGTCCTAATGAGATTTACGGATGATCTCTTGGCTCTAGACTCAATAGTGCATTTTGGTTTTAGTTATCAGAGGCTGGAGCTGACTGCCACCTTTTTAATACCAACTAACTCGAAGTGAGAAAGTCGATAGAAATGCGTGAATCTCCGTAAGAAATGAAACAAGAGTCTGTTGAGAGACCTTGAGTAGCTAGGGAGGGTTGTGCATTGCGTCACTGGGTCCATGACGACTATCTTCAATACCAAACACCATCTTAGTGTTTTTGATAGTTTTTGCATTGACCCGGTTTCTGCCTAAGTGTATGGAGGGCTTCTTTATTTTCACCCTTTATCCTTACAATTATTTTTCATTCTTTAACCCCTTCAGTGCTTATCGAGACTTCATGATTATTACCTTGTTAGGTTTGTTCCAGTACTAGCTCTATCTTAGTCGGCACTATTCCCTTATTCTTACTTTTACTCCTTTTTATGTCATACCTAAGGACTTCTACACTAACTAATGGTTTGTCCCTGGGTAGATCCCTCCGGTTCTGGCTAGATCATGGGAACGAATACCTAACCTTACCAGCCTTATAACTTCGATAAAATTAAATGCATGGTCGGTCTTTTGGTACTATTCTCCTTGTCATAAAACCAAGAAATGCTCCCCCTCAACATGTGCGTCGATATACAAAAATGTTTAGCACGTGGACGATGTGGTACACACATGAGTTCATAAAATCACATTTTTATAAGGTTTCATATTTTAATCACATTTTCTCCCCTTATCAAAAATTTCAAACCTTTTGATATTTTGGATATCAATTGATTCAAATATGGTAGAAAACTAGGAGAAAAATGTGTCGATTATTCACATGCCAATTAGGGAACATATAATGCTCCCCCTCAAACAATGAGGGTATGTGTGAGTGTCAAGTATAATAATTTTGAAAGATTTTGAGTTTAACAAAAAACTCATGAAAAATTTATACATTGACACTTAACACCTAAAGATACACTATATAATAGCATATTCACAAGATTATGTATGAGGAAGGACCTGAATATGTTCAACCCGAAAATGACACAGTCATTTTGTCCATGTTAGCAATCTCCAGTCCGTCTCAATACTCTCCGTTTGGAAGTTGTCTTAGCTTCCCTCCGAACCAGCAATCCTTTCTTGAGTAGATTCAAAGCATTCTTGCAAGCCGCATTAAGAAGACTTGATGTATAAAGCCCAAATATCCAAAGAACATAATTAATTCGAAACCGTAACACCAAAATCAATTAAGTCCCGGATGTTCGCATTTCTCCTTACACGATAGTGATGATATAAATTATAAGTTACACCAATCTCAACTAAGTCTTGGATTTAGATAATTACTTCC
>BQNB010032085.1:25031-44191 GCA_026074375.1 Tanacetum coccineum
TATTAGATGTGCCGTAAGTGAGCTCTTGGGTTAAAAATGAGTTTTGGGCGCGTTTTGTAAGTAATAAAAACGAGAAGAAACTTTGGCGCGCATTTCGAGGTTCGAGATTTTATGAAATTTGATTTTTGATGTTGAAATATGATAGAGTTCGTCCTAATGTACGTTTCGGTAATTCGAACGTCCCGTAACTCCTTATAACGAAGAAGTTACGGCGAAAACAAGTTTTGAAAAACTTATAAATTGCAAACAGCACTTGGTAATTCATACTTTATGTCCAGATTTTTAAACGGCGATTTTTAAACGCAGCAGTTTGTCCGGAATGACGTTTTAAATAAAATATCTTCTTGGTCAAAGTCACGAAAATGTGATATCACCGGTCAAAACCGATGGTCAAACTGCTGCGTTTTTATTAAAAATACAAGTTACAGCAGAATTGAAAAAGGGTGTTTTGGTCATTTTCTGTCGAGATTAAGCTCTCGGCTAAAACTAAAAAGTTGTCCGGAATATCGTTTTGCATAAAATTGCTTCTTTGTCCAAATCGCAAGAATGTGATTTAGCACATACATATGTAAAAGTCAAACGAAAAATAGTCCAACGTTATGAAATATTGACATTTATATGTCGAAGGAGGTTTGATTGATAGAAAAATAATATCGATAAGATATTTAGAGATCAACAAGTATTTTACGACCATCGGTCGGGTCTAAAAACATAAAGTCTAAATATAGTAACTTTTGATAATACTTGCGCAACGTTAACCTTGTTACGGGAATAATTATTTAATCCGGGTTGGATGTCGAAAGTATGACGAAGTAATTAAATATTTTTTATAACTATAATTATGCAGTGTCGAGACTTACTAAATATGGCAACTTTCCGAAAATAGCAACTTTCCTAAAATAAAAAGTTTCTTAAAATCGAAGTATTCGATTAAGCAATGTATGATGTAAATAAAAGACCGATCGTAACATAATGTCGTGGGGTTTTAGGATATAAGGCGCAAGTGGATTTCTCATCACATGTATGAATACATATATATATACTATATATATATAATTTTGCTGATACGATGTACGCCTTCGTCCGATTATACTTTTCGGGTATAGTAACGGTTCGAGCGACGTAATTTGATAGGTCGTGATCGTTTTCATCGACTGTTTCGTGGATTTGTTTCGATATATTTTGATCTATGGGCTTTTGATCAAGGTGAGTTCATAGCCTCGAATGCATTAAATAGATCTATTGGGTTTGACAACCCTGTCCGGGGTTTGAATCCGTTGGGACCACCATGTCAAACGGACAGTTTGTGGTTAGTATTAGGAGAAGTGGCATACTTCTCGGTCATGATTTCGTTCTACGGGATGAATGAGTTAAGTTTCGGCGCACGGGCTCTTTAGTTGGAAATCACTATTTTTATAACTTGACTTATGAGCCAACGTTATACGCTTTGTTGAACCAAATTATGCGTTCTAACTATTATTTGTAAACTCTATGAATTCACTCAACGTTTTGTTGACGTTTTTAAGCATGTATCTCAAGTTAATTGCTGTTGATGGTTGGATGGGACGAAACACGGATATCAAGTACGTTGTCTCGGTGAAGTTGTGTCATAAACTAAACAAGTGTTTTAGAAATCAAGTCGTGTTGTGACTTTTAGAAATAATTTATATGATGGTATTGGGACCTATGTAACTCTGATCATTCTTATAAATGAAATAAAGTTTGTTTTATAAACGTATCTTTGAACGTTTACTGGGACTCGTATACATGTATTATGAAGTAGCACCCCAATCATTGTATTCCGCTGCGTATCGCATTTTGGGGGTGTTACAAAACTGAATGTCACAAATGTGGCAAGAAAGGTCACTTTGCAAGAGACTGCTGGTTAAAAACCTTAGTTTCCACATATCAGTCACCCTTTCAATCAAAACCTTTCAGTTCCCCTCAGCACAAACCTGAACTAAGGCCTACCAAAGACTTTGAAGCCAAATACAAAAAAGTCAAGGCTAAACTAGCTCTCCTAAGTTCTAGTGCTTCAGCCTCTAAAGCTTATATGGTAAAGAACAAAGGTCTTATCGCTGAAGCCTATGAATGGGATGAAGAAGAAGTGTCATCAGATGACAATGAAATGGTGGAGGTAAAAGTACTCATGGCACTAGCTGAAAAAAATGATGATGTCAGCAAAGAAAGTGCTAAAAATGGTGAATGGGTAAAGATCTCTATTAGAAAGGTACACACTCTTCTTGAAATAAAAGATAATGATGATAGAAAAGTCTGTCTAGATTATTTATGTATTGGTCTAAATTATGTTGAAGAACAAAGAAGCAATCTTTTGTCAAAACATAGAAATCTTGTTCATGAACTAAATACATGCAAAGAGCAGCTTTTAGTATTAAAACAAGCAAAACTTGATTTTCTTACCATGCAGCATGTAAACACTGAAATTCTTAAAGAGAATAAAAACTTAAGATCTGAACTGAAAGAGCTAAAAGAAATCACTAAAACTTGGCTTAACAGCTCTAACACAGTAAATCAGTGTATCGATGAACAAATCCCTTCTCAAAAGAAGAAAATTCTGGGAGTTAATCAACTCACTGAAGATCCCTCCAGTTCAGGGCAAAAAGACCTAGTCTTTGTAAAATCTTTAGCTGATGACACAAAAGTGACCATACCTGGTGTTGAAAGACACTGGTTGTCTGAAGCTGAAGGTTTTATTCTGCCAAATCATGATACTGGTAGGATACTCCCAGCTGAGTCATAAAGAAACAAAACTCATCCTTCAGTTGCCTTCAGTGACTCTTCAGCGACTGATTATGATTCAGCAGATGAATCTTCAGTCTGTAGCACCCCTTTTCCTTCACTGAAAATGTTGGAAGGTGGTGAACCTATTTCTAGACCAAAGACTATCAAATCAATTTTGAAGTTAAAATCCACCCTCAAAGCTGAAGCTTTAAAAGGTGTCATAATAAATGAACCATCCTCAGCTCCTGCTAAGGGTAACAAAAGCTCTTCAGCTTCAAAACTTCACTCAGCTCCCGCTGATAAACTAAAGAGTGTAAAAATTGAAGATGATCCTTCCGTAGCTATTATAGTGAAAGAACTTAACAGTCTAAAATTACAAGTTAGCACAAATCAGTCATCTTACCCTAGAAGTAATCAATCACAACAAGTTCCACAAAATGCACTTCAAAACATATACAAAACGCAATTCAAAAGGAGTTGTAATTTATGTGGCTTAAACAATCATCTATCTGAAAATTGTTATAAAGTTATGTTTTACAAAAGGTGTGAGAAAACAGATCATAGAACTTGTAATCATGCTGAATACATGTCCACCATGAACATGTCTCAGCATCTCAAAAGTTTGGGTAGAGCTTCTTCAAGACCTAACATCCCAAGACCATCAAAACGCTTCTTTCCACCTTGCATACACTGTGGTGGTATAGATCATTTATCCAATGAATGTTTATACTATCCCATATATAAATTATATGGAAGTTATGACCATGACACAAATGGTCATAACAGGATTAGCTCTCTAGAAGGAGAGATTAATCTAAGAAATTCTCAACATGCCTTCAAAAGATGTGAAGCTTGTGGTAGCTCAAATCATACCACAACTGATCACTATGATATTGAATGGTTCAAAAGAGGTGAAGCACTTCATGCCAAAAAGGCTAAAGCTTTAAAATCAACTAAGGCTGAATCATCAAATGCTAACAGATCCAAGACTCCCACTAAAAGGTGGGTTTCTAAGCAAAACTAACCATTCTGAATGTATTTGTGCAGTGTGACATCAGGAAGCCCATCTGGTACCTGGACAGTAGATGCTCAAGGCATATGACTGGTGTCAAAGTTCATCTGACAAAATATGTGAACAAAACCAAGGACCTAAAGTGGTGTTTGGAGATGACTCTACATGCACAACTAAAGGTTATGGCTCTATCAAATGTAATGGTATAGTTTTCACAAAGGTAGCATTTGTAAATGGCCTTAAATACAATTTAATTAGCATCAGTCAACTCTATGATGCTAAATATATTATTCAGTTTGATGAGAAAAGAGGAACAATCTTCAACTCTAACAAGGAAATTGTTATGATTGCTCCTCGAGTAAGAGATGTATATGTTCTTGACATGACGTCTTCTGCTCAAGAATCTTTCTTCTTTGCCAAAGCCTCTGAAATTCTCAACTGGATTTTGGCATAAAAGACTTGCTCATCTAAACTTCAAAACAATCAACAAACTAGCAAAACAAAATCTTTTTATTGGTCTTCCCTTACTTGTCTACTCAAAAGATAAACCATGTTCATCATGTGAAAAGGAAAAACATCATAGGGCCAGCTTCAAAACAAAATACATATCCTCTATCAAGAAATGTATCCATCTTCTTTACATGGATTTATTTAGACCTGTAACTCCCAGGTCCATTAACCATGAAACGTATACGCTTGTCATTGTTGATGAGTACTCAAGGTACACCTGGGTATACTTCTTAAAGAAGAAAAGTCAAGCACCTGAAACCATCATGTCTTTCATCAAAAGAGTTGAAAATTAAAATGACATCAAAGTCAAACAACTCAGAACTGACAATGGTACTGAATTCAGGAATAGCATTCTTGTTAACTTCTATGATGAAAAAGGGATTTCTCAAATTTTCTCTTCTCCCTACACACCTGAGCAAAATGGTGTTGTTGAGAGGAAAAATAGAACCCTCATAGAAGCTGCAAGAACAATGCTTTCAGGATCTGTATTTTCTAAACAATATTGGACTGAAGATGTAGCCACAGCATGCTACACTCAAAACAGATCCACCATTGTGAAAAGACATCTCAAAACTCCTTATGAAATTTTTCGTAAGAGAATCCCAAACATCAATTTTCTTCATGTCTTTAGATGTCCAGTTTACATCCACAATCATAAAGATCACTTAGGAAAATTTGATGAAAAAGCTTATGATGATTATCTTCTTAGATACTTACTTGTTTCCAAGTCCTTCAGAGTCTTCAACACTAGAAGACAACAAATTGAAGAAACATATCACATCACATTTAATGAAAGCCCTGAGGCTATCAAATTCTCAAAACCTTCAGTTGACAACATCAACATTGCTGAAACAAAAAGATATCCACCAGATGAATATCTTCATCCTTATGAACCTTCTCAAAGGTATCAAACAAACAGCAATGATGTGTCCTTCATAGAACCACATGAATGTCCTGAACCAGTGGTTATTGAAACTGAGGTTTTATATGAGCAAAATGGTCATTTAGATCAAAATGATGAAATTTTAAATGATGATCATTCTGAACATTCCAATCACACCAATGATGAACAAATCATTGATAATCTCCCAAACACTAAAGACATTCAGATCTCTGAACACTTATCCTCTCCAAGTGTAGAGGATACTTCAGCACAAAATAATATTCCAATTCCTCTACCCTTACCTATTCCATCAGTGGTCACTCTAGTTCCTCAAGATAGATGATCTCAAGACAAACACATTGAGCTGGTCAATATCATTGGTAATCCAAGGGCTGGAATGCTCACAAGAGGTATGGCCAAACAACTTAGTGCTACTTAAGCTCATGAATGTCTCTTTGTAGATTTTCTCTCTAAAGAAGAACCTAAAAAGGTCTCTGAAGCACTAAAGCATCCTAGATGGGTTGATGCCATGCAAGATGAACTAAACCAATTTTCCAGAAACAAAGTCTGGACATTAGTTCCTGCACCTTATGGCAAAACCATAATTGGCTCTGAATGGGTTTTCAGAAACAAAAGGGATGAAATTTGAATAGTCATCAATAACAAGGCAAGACTTGTAGCTTAAGGCTACAATCAGCAAGAAGACATAGATTATGATGAGACCTTTGCTCCAGTTGCAAGACTTGAAGCAATTAGAAACTTCCTTGCCTTTGCCACATACATGAACTTCATTGTTTATCAAATGGATATCAAAAGTGCATTCCTCAATGGTAAACTAAAAGAAGAAGTTTATGTCAAACAACCTCCAGGTTTTGAGAGCAATGAGTTCCCTAACCATGTCTACAAACTGGACAAAGCCCTTTATGGACTTAGACAAGCTCCAAGAGCATGGTATGAAACTCTCTCAACCTTTCTCACTAAACACAAGTTTGTAAGAGGAAAGATAGACAACACTTTGTTTGTTTACAAAACTCAAACTGATGTGATTCTGGTTGAAATCTATGTTGATGATATCATCTTTGGGTCTAGTAGCACAAAATTGTGCAAACAGTTTGCTAAACCGATGACTCAAAGATATGAAATGAGCATGATAGGTGTCCTCACCTACTTCCTTAGATTTTAGATTAAACAATCTGAAAGAGGCATTTCAATCAACCAAGAAAAATATGTCAATGATTTGCTGAAAAAATATGACATAAATGGTTCATCAGTAAAGACTCCAATGGTACCCCCTAACAACTTAGGACCTAATCTTAATGGCAAAGTTGTAAATGAGACTCAATATAGGGGTATGATTGGATCACTAAAAGGTACTCTAAGTCTTGGTCTTTGGTATCCAAAATGCTCAAGTTTGACCTAAAAGGATATTCAGACTCTAACTATGCTGGATGCAACATAGACAGATGAAGCACCTCAGGTGCTCGTCGGTTTCTAGGAGGTAAACTTGTGTGCTGGAGTGATAAAAAAGAGCAATCTATAGCTATGTCCTCAGCTGAAGCTAAATATGTAGTTACTGCTGGTTGTTGTGCCAACATACTATGGATGAAAAGTTAACTCACTGACTATGACATCATATATGAGAAGGTACCCATCTTTTGTGATAACACTAGTGCTATTGCAATATCAAACAATCCAGTCCTGCACTTAAGAACAAAGCACATTGATATCAGATATCACTTCATCAGGGATCATATTCTCAAAGGGTATCAAACAATCCAGTCCTGCACTTAAGAACAAAGCACATTGATATCAGATATCACTTCATCAGGGATCATATTCTCAAAGGGGAGATTGAATTACATTTCATTCCCACTCAATATCAACTTGCTGATATCTTCACCAAGCCTCTAGATGAGCCAACTTTCAAAAGATTGATTGTTGAACTAGGTATGCTGAACACTGATTTAAAACCTAAAGCTTCAGAACTGACTGAAGAAAACTAAAGCTTTAATGCCTTCTTCCAAACTAAACAAACTTTCATGTTAAATGTCAGAACTGACTGATTTAAAACCTGAAGTTTATCAAATGGATATCAAAAGTGCATTCCTCAATGGTAAAGTAAAAGAAGAAGTTTATGTCAAACAACCTCCAGGTTTTGAGAGCAATGAGTTCCCTAACCATGTCTACAAACTGGACAAAGCCCTTTATGGACTTAGACAAGCTCCAAGAGCATGGTATGAAACTCTCTCAACCTTTCTCACTAAACACAAGTTTGTAAGAGGAAAGATAGACAACACTTTGTTTGTTTACAAAACTCAAACTGATGTGATTCTGGTTGAAATCTATGTTGATGATATCATCTTTGGGTCTAGTAGCACAAAATTATGCAAACAGTTTGCTAAACCGATGACTCAAATATATGAAATGAGCATGATAGGTGTCCTCACCTACTTCCTCAGATTTTAGATTAAACAATCTGAAAGAGGCATTTCAATCAACCAAGAAAAATATGTCAATGATTTGCTGAAAAAATATGACATAAATGGTTCATCAGTAAAGACTCCAATGGTACCCCTAACAACTTAGGACCTAATCTTAATGGCAAAGTTGTAAAAGAATACTCAAATATAGGCGGTATGAATGGATCACTAAAAGTACTCTAATCTTGTCCTTTGGTATCCAAAATTGCTCGCAGTTTGACCTAAAAGGATATTCAGACTCTAACTATGCTGGATGCAACATAGACAGATGAAGCACCTCAGGTGCTCGTCGGTTTCTAGGAGGTAAACTTGTGTGCTGGAGTGATAAAAAGGAGCAATCTATAGCTATGTCCTCAGCTGAAGCTAAATATGTAGTTGCTGCTGGTTGTTGTGCCAACATACTATGGATGAAAAGTTAACTCACTGACTATGACATCTGGTATGTGTTTAATTACACATACCTTTTACCTTTAAAAACGAGCTAAAATAACCAAAAACGGACTTAAAATGCCAAATATATGCTTGTTTTGCTAATTGTATTGTGCAGGAACGGATAATTAAGAAAAAGACGAAAAACGAAGCCAAAACGACAAAACCGGACTCGGAATGGAAAAGCAAGGAAAAGACAAAGTCAAAGTCCAAGCCCAAGCCTAAAAAGTCAACCCAAGTCAACCCCAAAGCCAAAAGTCAAGAAAAATAAGTTTAAGGACTAAACTTGTTAAGTCCCTAAACTTAGTTAAAAAGAAAAAAAAGAAGGAAATGAAGAGAAGGACTTAAGCTGCCAATATGAGAAAGTTATACTACAAGGACTAAAAACTGCCCCAAGTCCATAAACTTATAAACCACCAAGGACGTACGGTGCAAACTTGTTAGATAACCTTTGGGGGTTAAATTGCAATTCCCTCAAAGATTATTAAAACCAAGGACCATTGTGTGCAACAACCACATACAACCATCAAGGACTAAATTTGCCAAATTTCCCAAAAACCAACACCCTGTCACACCCAACCTTTCATAACAGATTTCCCGCCAAAAAACAAAACCCAAAACCTGTTCCCTTTTTTCTTCCTCCCCCATAACACTCAAACCTCACACCCAATACACCATTGGATCAAATACCTTAACCTCGACCTAAGCCACTAAACCCCTAGTCACTATTTGGCAATCACACTTTTCCAAAAGGTCAAATCCAAACGATTGGTGATGAATTCTAAAGAAGCACAAAGAGGATTAATGGTCAAGATTGGTTTCTGTCTTGCTCTCACACAACAAGCACAAAGGTTTGAAGACTCAGCTATAAAAGAAAGAAGAAAATGAGTAGTTTTAAGTAGTTAGTTTTTAGAGTTTTTTTAATTTTCATTTTCTTTGTTTTTTAGTTTCGTGTACGTTCAAATTTTTCATTGGGTAAGTTTTAAACTTTTAATTCAGTTGCACTTCCTATTTGTAATCTTGTACTTTTCTTTTAAAAGTAATCAAACTAGTTCAGTTGTGGTTGTTCTCAAGTTTTCATCTTTTAAGCTTGTTTTAGCTAATAAGCTTGTAATAAGCTCAAATTAGCTTATTCCATTTTTTTGTTCTAAAATTGTTCCAATATTGCTCAAAGCTTGTTAAACACTGATATTGGTCTATTTTTAGTCAAAAGATTGTTCATTTGAATCATTGGATTCATTTGAAGCAACCAAGGAAGGTAAATAAGCTAATATTAGCTTATATTGACTTAAAGTCAAGGTATTACGAGGCAAGGTGCCACATTAGGTTTACAATTTTAAGCCATTCATTCAGATAGAGTGGCTAGGTTTTGAGACATTCAATTTCCAGGTTTTATCTTGTACATTTCATTTTAGCTTAAATTTAGCTTACTCAATTAGCTTATTTCTTTTTCTTATTTGTGTTTAATTGTGTTTAGATTTGTTTAGTTAGCTTAGACATGCAAATGCATTGAGTTGCTATAGTTTTAGTTCATTAAGATTTTAAATACTTTAATTTCGTCACTGTTAGTATAAAAGGCTAGGAGCGTAACTAGCTTATTACTACTAATAAGCTGTTGTTTTTAGTGGTTATTTAGCTTAATTAGATTAGTATTAGCTTGAGTAGATAAAAGGTTTTAGTAGCTTTAGCTTTAAAATAGATTTTTAAGTACAATTTAGATTTGACAGTTAGAATAAAGGTGTGTTTGGTTTTAGGTGTAATAGACTCTTAAAGTAAAAAATTCACTGTCAAAGCTCTTCACACATTTGTGTTAGGCTATAATATCAAGTTTTAAAAAGGTTCTAAAAGATAGATTGTAGAATTTAGAGATTTAGAGTTTAAAAAGTCCTACCTATCACCAGGACAGTTTGATGCTAAAATAGATTTTGGAGTTAAGTGTTTAATGGCATTTTAGAGTTCACATTTTGATAATGTACACTTGTATACATGTAATGAGTTAGCTTTCAGAGTTTTGTAGAGTAGAAAATTTAGCATGCATTGAATTCCTTGGCCAATTGCATCAGCAACAACAGTTTCTGCTGTTGTTGCTAGCCACTTTTCTATTCACTTTTAAGCATTCATAATTAGAAGTCAGAAAGTAGAATTAAGCACATTATTAGTAGTCCATGAGTTTTACAAAATTCAACACTTAAATTTCATTTTCAAGCTCTTATGCTAGCTTAAATTTTCTTTCAAAGTAGCTTAAGCAGCAGTTAGGATACTAGCTTATTACTTTTAGACTTTTTAAGTTCTAGTTGTTTTTTATCAAATTCCTTTTATCCAGGTTTGTTTCCAAGCAATCAAGGAAAGCATATTCCAAAATCTCAGTTTCTAGGAATTGGAAACTAGCTAGTTAGCTTATTTAGAATAGCTTAAAAACAGTTATAAGCTGAAACTTGCACTTTTCAATAGAAAATTTCTTGTTATTCTTGTTCCTTTGTAGCTTATCTCATTTTAGATATCTCTAGTATATATCACAAGCATCTTATAGCAACTTTTGGATTTTATTTTCATTTAGTATTAAGCTAGGAATAAGCTAAAGTCTAAAAAGTTAGGAAAAAGCCTAGTTTCTGTAACAGTTTCAAAATGCTTATTTTATAGCTTATTCAGTGGATAAAAGTAGAAAGTGCCTTTGTTAAAGTTGTTTAGTATAAGCTCCTTAACAACTTTCATGTTTTAAGTTTTTGCTTATTTTCATTTTTTAATAAGCCAAAAATAAGCCAAGTCGTAGGGTCTATTTTGTATATTTGTAATAGATAAGGGTACAACAAGAATCGTATCATTGTAAGTAAATTTCCAACCGATTTCCCGCCTAGCCCTTACTTTCCTTTATTACACTTTCTAAAACACCTACCCTGTCTTTTTAAATAAAATAAAATAGTTTTATATTTTTAATTTTAGTTTTATTAAAAATAGGTTAGTTTTTAATTGATAAAATTAGGACTCAATTAGTTTATAAAAATTGGGGCTTTTTGTTCCATTTGATTTCTGCACCTTTTAAGTAGTTAAAATTCATTTTTCCTTATTTTTCCAATTAAGCTTGTATTTTCTAGGAATTTAAATAGGATTTAAGTAATAACTTTTTCTTAGAAAAATCATATAAAATAGAAAAATAGTCGAAAAATTTTAATTCTTTTTGTGAAAATTTTCTTTTTAAATCTAGTATTTTTGAAAAATAAAAATAGAATTTTAGTGTTAAATTTTAGAAAAAGTTTATTTTTGTTAATTCATTTTTCTTTAGAAATTCATAAAAAAATACAAAAATAGTTAAAAAAATTCTAATTCTTTTTCCTAAAATTTTCTTTTTAAATTTGTGATTTTTAGGCATTAAATTTGTTAATAGAAGTGCTTTAGATTTTAAATTCTCGTTTTAGCTCACATTTTTAGTTAACGTTTGTTAATTTTCCGTGCTAGTTAATTGATTTTAGTTTCTTTAATCGTTTCTATAGTTTAACTGTGCTATTAAATTTGTAGAATAATTCAAAATTCAAAAATCCTTTATCAATTCTTGACTGTATCGATTCTCCAGCACAGCCTCATTGGGGATAAACGACCCGGGAACACTCTATACTACTTCTCGGTTTTATTGACTTTGTTTCTAGACTATTCTTACTATATATATTTTATATTTTATTATATATTATATATATTTTAAGGTGTGGTTTGGACGGATCAATTTTTGGCGCCGCTGCCGGGGAGGCTGTGAAAACGATTATCGTACGTTTGAAAAATTGTGTTTGAATCTGTGAATATTTTCTTTTATAAACATATAAAAAAATACAAAAATATTTTTCATTTTCTTTTATTAGTATAATTATCAGATAAAAACCAAAGAAAAAACCAAAAATATAAAAACATTGTCCATAAAAAGAAATAAAATTCACAAATTGGTAAAAATACCAAAATATAATATTCTCAACAGAGGTATTATCATAATAACTTCCGGTGAACTTGTTGGTTCCCAACTCGAACAAAAGATTTAAAACTTGCCTTTGTGTCACTTGTGAAATACGGCTCACCTTTAATTGATAAACAAACTATAAGAGGGGTATAAGGAGGGTTGTTCCGAGGAACTACGACCCGAAAGGAGAAGGTTTTTAATAGCTTCGCGCTTTCCCGCCCCCCGCCTCTTTGTGCGTTTGTCTTTTAAAGAGCTACCGTGAAACGAGTTGACTATTGGTTTAAGTTGTCTTATCTCATTTTGTCCGTTAAAATAAATTGTGAATTAATTGAAAAACCAAAAATAATCTTCTTTTTCTTCGTATCATTTAATTCTTTTCTTATCCATCTTAATGTTTAATTCTTATGACGTCATTCGTTATCGTTTGAATCCGATTACGCGATTAAAGAATGCTCGTCTTGTGGAATTCGTACACATCAAACTGTGGTTGTTCGAGAAGGGAGTCTTGAAGACTATTATCTTGTTCCAATACCCCGAATCGTCTCAACGACCCCTTAAAATTGAAAATTTTTGTCTCGATTGTGGAGACCCAATTCATGGTCTTCATTGTCAAGGATTTGCTCTAATACAAAGACATTCGAGGAATCTTACAAGACTTCCAAGACACTTCCCAAGTCATCCGATTGACAATAAACCAACGTGTTAATTGGCTCCACAATACCAATCGTTGGTAATCAGACACCGGTGAAAATTCCTCACCAAGTCCTCCACACATTGACCATTGTTGTCACGAGTGCGGTGATTCGTTAGAATGGAATCTTTTGTCGACAATGCACGTGTAAGTCTTGTGGAAAGGTGCGCATTGAACCGGTTATAATTGCCCTCCGAGAGTTCCGATTATCTCTAATCCGGAACCATGCAAAAATCAAACCATTGATGAGTCCCTACAAAACTTACAAAGTTTACAACAACAATGTCTTCTTGGTACATGCCAAAAATGTGGTTGTAATGAATACAATGGAGTTTGTTTTTATTGTACGATTGGAAATGGAACACCAAGCAATTTTTCAACTCCGTACTCTTCTAACGATTCTCCAAGTGTTGCAAACCATCCTCCACAACCACAATACGTACCATACTCTTGTGAGATACGTGGGAACGATTCTCATTACGGTTACGATTGTCAACCTCAAGTCCCGTTTGTCTACAATCAGGACCTGTGTTTCAATCAAAACTTTGATTATTTTCCACAAACTTCACCGAGTTTTCCACAACAATATCCTTGTTGTGAAAATTGCGGGGGACCTCATGAAACTTACCAATGTCAACCAATGAATGAAGACTATTATCATGAGCAAAATTCTTGCTATGATTATAATTCTTTTGGTTTTGACCAATTTCAACCCCCGCAATATACCGTCAATCATCCAATCTTCGATTCCCAAAATGAGCTTCTCAATTCTAGTAATAAGCTTATGGAACAAATGACAACCTTACGTGATTTGGTTGGTCAAGTTATACAAAAGAAGGAAGAAGAAAAGCGAATTGCGGAAGAGCAAGCGGCTAAAGATCGATATTGGAAGATTCCCATTTGCTACGATGATGACGAAGACAACACCATTGCAATCACACCCTTTTTACCAATCGAGGAACCCATAACCTCTAATATGGGGGACGAGCATCTTGCCACTAATCCTCAACGGAATCATACGAAGTAATGAAAGTCTAGTGTAGAGGACCTTGTCCCATCCCAAGTAGGTTCCGCGGGTGATTCCGACAAAATGTGTGAAGTGCCTCTTTGTGAAAAATACACCTCCACTTAATGCTCTCAATGTACATTATGAAGATTGTTGTCAAGTCTGACGATGATAATTCTCAAAGTGAATGACGATTCCCTAACGTGAGAATTACGATTATGTTCGATGGCATTCACCTCCGATGTTGAGATCGTCACTTAGAGGTGGTAGAGAATGTTATCCCATAGGAGTAAGGGATTGATACCGATAATCTTCTAAACAATCAAAGACATATACTTCGAGAAAAATTGTTGAATTGTCATCTTCTTATTGGTTTCTAACATTGAAGTAAAAAAAACATTAAAAGAATAATCCCGCTCCATTTTCTGATGTTAATGACCAAGTCTTCCTCCACATTCTTACTTTTCTTGGTGGAGACTAACACTTTGATAATTCTTCACCCGCAGTTAAACTTTCTGCTTTGATTTGGAAGAGATTAGTAGTGGCAGTCCCACTACTCATTCTGATTACTCTCTTCCGGATTATGAAGCTTTCTATTCTAATGACGATCATATTGAAGAAAGATGTAGTGGCAGTACCACTACTCATGCTAATTTTTCTCACATAAGATTCGTTCATACTTTATTCTTCGATCAATCCATTTCCTCCTGCCGATGAGGAGTGATTATCATTAAGAGGAGTTCGCCGATGGACTGCTCACTATCATATCTCCACCGGAGTAGAGCATTTCGCTTAAGATTGAGCCCGAGCTGGGCAATCTTACTATGGATGTGGTGAATGATATTTTCCCAACAAGAGAACCAAGAGTTCATGTGCCTAATGTTTTCCTACCCATCTCACCCCCCCTGATATATGGAATTCATACTTTAAGTGAACCTGACTTCGCTTAATAAGTATGGATCTTTCAATCCATTTTTTCACGTATCCAGTTGCTCCATCGATATCTTCACTCCTGTAAGGAATAAGATACCAATTTTGATCCCCAGCATCTCAATTTATCACTCTTTTTATATGCCGATGTATCTCAACGGCGTTGGAACTTTCATGAAATTCAATGTTTATCCAAACACTGAATGAAGGGGGAGTCCGATGGAGGATTTTGTCTTCCCCTTGCTCCCCCCTGTCTCCCCCATGGACCAATGAATTCGGGGTCGAGTCAAGCTTGTGACTCGGTTAACAAAAACAGGGCGCTTCGTGGGAGGCACCCCATGCTTATCAGTAGTAGTAAAAAATAAGTGTTTTTGTGTGAGGCTTACATTTTCCATTACCCGTGTTTTGTCCATGTTTTGTGTTGTTTTGTGTTGTATGTCCAGGATTTCCAGGATTGTGAAGACTCTCGTGTTCGCAGTATCCACATGAGTTTCACATCCTCAGCTTCATTTGGGAACCAGTATCCCAAATCTAAGCGACTCAACGTTATATCTTTTGGCACACTACATAAACGGCCTTAGATTTGCTAGGAACCCCGAACCTCCCCAACCCCCATCCGAAACCTCCACTAAGGATAATCCTTTGAAACGACCGAGGACGATGTTAGATTCTATATGGGGGGGATCTTCAGTTTGATTTTTGCCTGCAGCCGTTTTATCAACGCATACCGTTATTCACCACTAAATTTACAAAATACCAAAAAAATTGAAAAATTTTAAAAAATTTTCAAAAATAAAATAATGTTTTGGTCCACAGTTTTGACTTTCCTAATGGGTAAAATGAGAATAATTTTTTGACGATGACGATCGAGGCGTCGTTGAGCCAAGCTAGTTCCTCAACTATCGCTGTAGGCTAAGCTTCACGAATACGTTGCTTCGAATATTTTAATAAGTGTGAAGAACAAGAAGTGATAGGAGATAAATAGAAAGTTTATGTCTGAGGCAAGAATTCTACTAAAACTTATATGATTAACTTGTGCTTGTTTCTCCCATTTAGCTTCTAATCCACCTAATCAAAACGTCGCTCAATTCAATTCAACTAAGTCAGCATCGATGTTTTTAGAAAAGCTTCAAGTTGTAACTTGATTCTTAAAGCGAGAACTTTCTGGTTCTAAAGTTAAAATTGCCAAAGAAGTAATGAATGAAGTATGAATACAACAATGACATTGAATATTGAAAATTTGCCATGTAAGCATACATTTGATTACATGGAACAGTAAAAGATGTGTACGTGATACCCACTCCGTCTAACCACAGAGGGTGGGGTTCAACAAACTAAGACATCTTTACTTCTAGGGATTTGGTGTGTTGTGATATCTCACCAGGAAGCGAGGTCTAGGTGAGGGTTCAAACTAAGACACTTATCCTTAGCCATATTAGGAAGAAGGTGTTGATGTGATTTCTCACTACGCTAGCAACGGGGTGGGTTTTCAAACTAAGAACATCGGTCGTTGGTTGTGATATCCTACTAGGGAGCGAGGCCTAGGTAGGTGTTCAAACTAAGCAACGCATTCCTAGCTTTAAGAACTTATGATTATAATGATGAAGATGTTGCAAAAAGTTCTACAGTTAAAATCTCGTTCTTTAAAATCAAGTTACAAGTTGCCTAATAAGTATTGCTTAGACATGATTCAGTCATCTGAATTACGACTATAAAATAAGTTGATCTATGGTTGAGTTGAAATAAGTACACACATTTAAATCATATATTCATGTTGGGAGTTAAAAGTTCACAAGTCATAAGTATGAGTGCTTAGCATTTAGACTTATATTGACAAATGATCTTGTTTAATTGCTTGGTTTGGAGCTAGTGAAAAATCGGGGACGATGAATTTATCCGTCAGGACATCCGTAGATTATTCTATGGGCGTTTCTCATTCTATGATCCCAAAGTTGATATAATAAAGGAAGTCAAACAGGTAGTCAAGAAAAGGAAAAGGAAAATCCAAAAATATTAGGGATAGTTAGTGTATAGATAAAAAATGGTGAAAACGGGACTTGTCGAAGCTTTTGATTCTTTAGTTTCCCTTGACGAACACTTAGCTACTTTTCAAAGTTATTAGTCGAGGGGGATTGAGATTCTTAGTTTTCGTTAATGTTTACTTCATAACATTGCGTGAGGACACGGCAATACCTTAGTATGGGGGATTTTTGGTATGTGTTTAATTACACATACCTTTTACCTTTAAAAACGAGCTAAAATAACCAAAAACGGACTTAAAATGCCAAATATATGCTTGTTTTGCTAATTGTATTGTGCAGGAACGGATAATTAAGAAAAAGACGAAAAACGAAGCCAAAACGACAAAACCGGACTCGGAATGGAAAAGCAAGGAAAAGACAAAGTCAAAGTCCAAGCCCAAGCCTGAAAAAGTCAACCCAAGTCAACCCCGAAGCCAAAAGTCAAGAAAAATAAGTTTAAGGACTAAACTTGTTAAGTCCCTAAACTTAGTTAAAAAGAAAAAAGAAGGAAATGAAGAGAAGGACTTAAGCTGCCAATATGGGAAAGTTATACTACAAGGACTTAAACTGCCAAGTCCCATAAACTTATAACCACCAAGGACGTACGGTGCAACTTGTTATATAACCTTTGGGGGGTTATATTGCCAATTCCTCAAAGATTATTAAAACACAAGGACCATTGGTGCAACAACCACATACAACATCAAGGACCAAATTTGCCAATTTCCCAAACCAACACCCTGTCACCCCCAACCCTTTCATAACAGATTTCCCGCCAAAAAACAAAACCCAAAACCTGTTACCTTTTCCTTCTCCCCATAACACTCAACCTCACACCAATACACCATGGATCAAACCTTACCCTCACCTCCACTAAACCCCTAGTCCTATTTGGCAATCCCACTCTTTTCAAGGTCAATCCAACGTTGGTTATGAATTCCAAAGAAGCACAAAGAGGATTAATGGTCAAGATTGGTTTCTGTCTTGCTCTCACACAACAAGCACAAAGGTTTGAAGACTCAGCTATAAAAGAAGAAGTTAGACAGTTAGTTTTGGGAGTTTTTTAGTTTTTATTTTTGTAATTTTCTCTTTTTAGTTACTGTTCACTTTGTCAAATTAAGTTCTTTTTAATCTTTCAATTTCAGTTGTACTTCCTGTTTTCTTCTATTGTACTTTACTTTCTTAAGCAAATAAAAGCAAGTTGTATTGTGTTTGTTCTCAAGTTTACATGTTTTAAGCTGTTTTTAAGTAATAAGCTTGTAATAAGCTCAAACTAGCTTATTCTATTTTCACTTGTTCTAAAGTTGCTCTAATATCACTTAAAATCTTTTAAAAACTTTCTTACTACTGAATTTGTCTAGTATTTTTCACAAATATGGTCATTTGAATTTAGTTTGAAGCATTATGGAGTAATAAGCTCTTAAAAGCTTATTGAGCCTTTAAGCTCTTTGGTTTAGAGGCTAAGGTAGCCATTAGGTTCATGTTTTTAAGCCACTCACTCAACAAGAGTGGCTAGTTTCTGAGACTACAAATCTAAGGTTTCATTTTCTAAATTTTACTGTAGCATTTAGCTTATTCATTTAGCTTATTGTATTATCTTTGTGTGTGCTTAATCATTGTTAATATTACTTAGTTAGTTTAGAGTTTGAAATGCTTTAAGCTGTTATAGTTAAAATTCATTTAGTTTTCATTTCTTTTAAGTCTGTCATATAAGTAGGAAAAGCTAGGTGAGAAACTAGCTTATTCTTCTTGATAAGCTGTAGCTTTTAGTTCTTAGATAGCTTTATTAGGTTAGTTTAAGTATAAGTAGATATAAAGTTTTAATAGATTTAGTGTTAAACTAGATTTTAAGTAAATTTTATTTTAGACAGTTAGACTTAAGGGGTGTTTGGGTCAACATGAAAAACGGGCCAAAATGGCTTTGTGTATGGGTTGGAGTCTCAAAATAGATTTAGCTTAGGTTTTTAAGCTCATTTAAGCTGTTCTTATAAGTTTTTTAGTTTCAAAATTGTTTTTCAAAGGTTTTTTAAACCATCTTCAAAACTGTGGTTTTTAAAAAAAGGCTATAAGTGCTTATTGGGTTGAGCACTTGAGATCTTAAGCTTTAGTGTAAAAAAGGAGTGTTTTTGTGTGTTTAAAAAAGCTGTCACAAACCCTTTGGTCATTTGATTTTGATAAGTCAAAACTGTCAAAAAGGGTAAGTGTCAAATTTTGTATCTAAAAGCCCATTTTTCACTTTAAAAATTCAGCAGGATTAATAGTATTTTAGAAGCTAAAAATTGGAGCACAAGTCCATTTCATGGTATACTCAATCTGTTTTAACTTATCTTTTTAATTTAAGCTTATTTGACAGCTTTAAATAAGCTGTCAAATAAGCCATTGTCTTTAGCACTTTACCTCCCCTGGTGCTAGGGGGTGATTTTCAAGCCCCTTTGTGCCCTTAGCTCAAGTCATACACCAACAGTACTAACTCTTTAGTTAGTACTGTTGTGAGTATTAAGCTCCCTTTTAGGCTT
>BQNB010032086.1:5298-53461 GCA_026074375.1 Tanacetum coccineum
GTCTCCCGATAAGCATTTTTGTTTTAGCTAGTCTTTAAGTTAGACTTTTTCCTTCTAGCTTCCTTCATCCATCCATTGCCTTTGTCACGAGCCATCCCTCATCCATAATGCGAAAAAGTTCTTGATAAGCTTGACATGCATCTATGTTGGTTCTTGAGTGGTCGGAGTGCTCGCGTTCTTTAATGACAACATACTCATCATCAGCATCGAATGAGTATTTTATTATCTTGAATCTTCTAATATTGCAGATTGATGGATCATTATGTTCCATTTTATTGTCTTGAGTATTACCGGCGTTGTTTGATCCATAATTCCTACCAAAGATATGGTTAATATCAGGATAAGGTTCATAATCCTTTTTAGTTTTGGCGTTTCCATACTGTCCCTGATCGTGATTTTCCCATCGAGCGAATGGGGCATTTTCATGAGCATTTACCTTCCACCAACATTCTTCTAGTTTTACTAATACATCATAATCTAGCTCGTGGAAGTTCTCAAAACTACTTTTCAACCATGCGAAGAATTTCATTACTCTAGGAGTTGCAACCCCCCATGATTCTTCAATTCTGGCCTTATGCATTAAAGCTTCTTCTTTCAGCTTTCCATCAGTCAATTCATCATACCATTTGTGATCCTGAAAATAAGTCATACATCCGACTCGAACCATCCCGGGTAGTTCTCCACCGTTACAGAACCCATCAATATCTGAACTACACGTGGGCCATTTAGTCTTTCCATTCTTAAAACGATATGGTTCGCATATATGATCACACAGTTGATATGGTACCCCGTTATCTGACCATGGTTCCTCAAGATCCCCCGTCATATTATTATTCAACTCATACTCCTCGTAAGTCTTGATTCCTTGGATATCGAAAGTAAACAGATCCGTGTCGATTTTAAGGAGATAGTTGAATTCATTGAATGCTTTACACAAGGGTGTCTCATTTTTCTAAGGAGATAGTTGAATATCATTGAATGCTATTACACAAGGACAGAGCGTCATCAAAAAGTCAAATAGAGTCTTTCCTTCGATCATAATAAAGTATTGTCAACATGATCGTCATTTGGAGTTCATCATCTCATCAATACTTACCATCATCTTCACAGTTGTTATATCAATGCACAAAGTACGGTAACACAGACAATTTTCTTCGCTATAGCTATTTATTTTTCTAAACCAAAATCTTCTCCGAACGCATATTCTTACCTTCGTTTAATCATTAGACGCAGGAAGTTTTGTCCTTCTCGGGTAATCAGAAAAATATATTATTTGGTTCCCAAATTCCGATGATTCCTTCTTTGTCGAACAGTTTTCCTCGAGAATACACGAATAAGAAACATTCATTAGAGATGTAGCCCTCAAGGGTAGAGACATACCTAGAAAAATAGGAAACGACATATGACAAAAATATTGACGGAATTGCTATGTATCAAGTGACTCCGATCAACGCCAATATTTAATCTAAGTCGAATACGCCGTATTAATCTCGATGAGATAATAACGCTGTATTGGATAAGAAACTTAGATACGCCGTACCCACATAGGAAATTGGATACGCCGAATCGGTGCTAGTTATCGACCAGAACATGTGTTAGAAACAACAATTAAACAGCACGAACAACTAAAACTAATAAATAAATAAACAAACAAATAACAAGCAAATTATATAAAATTATACACTATCAAATTACACTAATCCTAAAGTTAGAATTATTCTAAAGTTAAAATAATTCAAAATAGCAAATAATTTTAAGTATTAAATGGTTCTTATCACGCCATCTCCGGCAACGTCGTACAAAAAACTCTGATGTGTCGCGCGCTTCGTGTGTGATTGTTCACATTTCTCATGTTATATCAATTCAAGTTTTGAAGAAATTTATATTTTTTTGCCCGACTTTACACACCAAAAATAAACACTTTATTACAAAACCGGCATGTTATACCCGAGTCAGATAAAATCTGCGAGTCTTTCATTAAGTTTTAGGGTGTCGATCACTAAAGAGCGAAGAAACAATGATTTCAATTTATTAATAATTTTGGTTTCTATACTAAGCACCTAGTAAATTCTATTCAAATTTAAAACCTATGTTAATTCTAAATCTAACGGATAAGGGGGTTTTTCAGTCTGAGAGACTGGCACGGGTTTTGTGGTGACTAAGATCAACTTAAACACCAAAACTACACGCAATACAATAACAGAAGATTAACAACAGAGCGGGTCGTAAAGCCATATATAAGAAAAAATCTGAGGACTATTATGCCAATGATTAATCTAATTAGAACATTGGTTTGTTTTATTTAATCAATGAAATTCACTTAACTCGAGGCGGCATATCATTCTAACGACTAAGGCGTTACTTCTTCATAAGACCTAGATTACGGAGAATTCTTTCACAATTTAAACCTATCTGCATAAATCCAACACCTCCTTATTTTGCTATCGAGATTATAGATCTTAGCTGAAGTTAATTAAAGCAATGATGATGATCTTGTTAAACCCTATCTCATAGAGACTTTACACCCGACCTTACAGACTTTAAAAGAAAAAAGCGGCAATTACATATAATACGAGACTATAGTTTTCTACTAACCAAGTCTTACCAATCTGCAGTTGAACACTGCTATAGCGTCGCATACAAAACAGAGCATCGTAAAGAATCACAAAACTCATAAAACATAACACAAACAATCTCTCAACGATAACAATTAAAGCCATCTGGTAAATATAAAAAAAAACCACAACAACCAAGTTAAATCCATCCATAACAATGGCTCTAAATAGATCCCTGCGAAGCGCGTGTATCTACGCCTATTCAATATCTATAACATGCAATTCACCAGAGTAATTCATTTGTCATTTCTTGTCCACAGCGTACAATTAAACCTGAGTCTTAACATAAATGAATCACCTAAACAAAACTCTGGAACGAGTTACAAGAGCTATCTACGGCATATATTAAACCCATCTGATTAATTGTTTCCTATGGAAATGTAATGTACTATCTCGACCCTTTCTTCTTCTAGCTTCTGTTTTGTCCTTTTAACACCCTCAAATTTACACGCAGCCGAAACCAACTAATTGGGTGATTTGAAATCAAATACATACAATAAGAGTATAGAAGGAAGGCGTCTCACAAATATTGACGAGTCTATTTGAAGAAAAATCAAACATTAACATTGTTCCATCATTAGTGAAAATCATAGTTTACTTGTCCACAAGAATCGTTTGCCCCTCTAATAAACAATAAGCATCATATACGTCCATAAACATACTCACTTAAAAATGCGTTTGCGGAGGAATAGGAACAAAACAAGTCTATTAAAACTCAACACGACTTAACATCCCATCGTTCCATTCCCAATTCCATACAATCCATGAATTAACCAAGACTAAAACACGCTCTCATACACCAAAAAAGTCAATACGATAAAAACACGCTCTGAAGTTAATTCATAGCAGTAATCTATATTAATAAAAGAGTGAACACAAGCATAACTATCGTAAATCATCCGAGGAAACTCGTGATCTAACCAAATTATTAATTAACTAATGCATTGACTCTACATGACAACTCGAAACCATTTACACGGCATATATCTTTTCAATGCACGACAAATTGCCAACCAACACTAGGCTAATTATTGCACATATACCCAAGAAAACTTCCCTAACAATACCACAGCTGTCCGTTAGAGCGCGACCCCGCCTATTTCACACCGCTATACATCGATACAGATACTCCTTACAGCACAGTCTAAATCTCACAACAATCATTTAAGTGACGTATTAGTGCCAACTTTAACTTATTCAGTAGGCGACTCACAATCTTACAATAAGTTCATACACAATCTCGAGAGAGCCCATTTCTCTCACTTTGGCAATTACGCCACTACTCCATCGACACACATTAGATCTCAAGGCGATCGGGTCCCAAGCCTATTAACCAAACAACATTACTTCTGTATTCTTGATTCTATCTAAAACTAACAATTCGAATATCTCCTCCGAGCACATTTAGCACGATTTTCATATAACAGCCAATCAAAGATATAAAACAATGTTAGACCAGTCGACGAGCGAGGAGCTAAATAAAACTTACAACGCGAGTTAAGAGCAGAAATAGATCAGAAGTACAAGAAACATGAGACTTTTGTACTCGACAAGCCCGAACGAAATACTTCTAAAGCACCACCTAGCAATACATGACGCCCGACTTAGTATTACTCCTCTATAGACAACCAAATACGTAAAAACTAAATCACATAAATCATGAGATATGATTTTCCAAGATATGCATAGCATATAGCACGACATCTCAAACTGACTTCTTTTTATGTCACATCACAACAATTCCACTGTTCTTATTTCCTCTATATTGAGACTTTAAAAATTAAAATTATATACAATTAAACACCCTCTAAGTTTCATTCTCTCTTAACGTTCAACGTCATTACCAATGCGCGTCATCATGTATCTATATGTTTTAGAACTCAGACAAGACGTAAATTTTAAATTTCTTTGGAATTGACTCGACTTCAGCCGATACTCTATATCCTAATCAATGATAATTAAAAATGAAGAGCTTTCCTATCTACTGCAATGAATTTTTTACTCTAGTTTCTAAAAATTCAGGCCTTTGCTCTTCTAACAAAGCGTTTCATAGAACCATCGTGAAATGACTATAGTTTAGCCCCCATTAGACTCCCAATACCAGAATATTAATCCTCGCAATTTTAAAACCCTTCAACAGCAAACGACCAAAAATCCCAATCTAGGATAGCAATTCAAAGTGAAGCCCCAATGGAGGTGTTAGCTCTAAGTGTCCTAGTCTAAAGGTCTCATCTTTTTATTCCAACCTTTAGTGATAATAAATCTAGAGTTTAACTCCTTTATCCCAATGATGACTCTCCATAATTGAGACTAAGTCTTCAATTCTAATAAATCGACCATAACTCACTCACCAGAGAATATGGCTCTATCCAATTAGCCACTAATAGCCAAGAACCCATATCTATCTACCCATGTAATTTAACAGTAGGCTCCAAGCCAAAAATTATTCTTTATAATCTCTTTTTTGTACTGATCTTAAAGTAGCCCCAAAATCCCTACTTGTCTGACACACCATGGAAGAACTCATTCCAATAACACTAACCTATCCACATGAAATGCCATAACAAATCTTATAAACATATCCCATACATCAAAACTTCATATTATTGATCAAATCAAAATTAAACAAGTTAAGACCATGCATGCTCATAAAGAGTAAAATCAAACACATGCATTTAACATAAGATTAAATCAACACAAAAAGGTTTAAAAATCCTTAACTACAACACTAGAAACCAACAAAAGGAGATCAAAATCATATTCCCTCTATCCTTCTTGTCTAAACCGAAAAACCCAAAAGAAAATAAACCAAACTCAAACCCTAACTTTCTTTTACCCAAAATCTTACAATATCAATTACAATCAAACCTTAGATGCCTTTTTCACATCAAGAATCATAAGACTTGGAGATGATTTATTTTTCTAAAAATCAAGAACTTGAAGAACTTGGTGCATGTTGATTAGTTATTATTAGGGATGATTATGGTTTAGTGTAGGATTGATTTGAAGTAGAATAGGATGGTTAAGGTATCTTTTTGATGATTAGGATGTGGTGTTCTTGGAGTTCTGTCATCGAACAAAGAACAAAATAGGGGAAGAACCGATGCATTTTATTTTTAAAACGTTGTATGTGAGTGTGTGAGTGAATCATTAGGGTGTCGAGTTGGTGAGCATTATAATACATAAGGACTTGGCTTTAAAGGTTCCAGATTAAGTGTCGGGTTTGGGTTTACTTGTGTTGGCTACCGTATAATAAGAGTTAGGAAAAAGGATGGGGCTTTGCGGCCCACTTTGAGTAAATAATTTTACACTTTAAAATGCTCGGGCCCAATTATTTAATTAATTCACTACGAATTATAACAAACGACGATCATAAAAGAGTGCAAAAAAACTTAATAAAAATTAAATAAACCTCAAAGTTTAAAAAAACACGGAATCCTACGTATGATTACTCGCTCCGATAAACAGTTAGTTATTAAGTAAGAATCGCAAATGACTGTAACGAAGATTTTTAATAAATACCGGCTAAAATCATAAAATTAAAGCTCAAAAATTTAGGAGATTAAATATAAGCTTGGGATAAATAGTAACCTTAAATATAAAATGTTACATCCTCTTCCCCTTTACGGGGAGTGCCGTCCCGGTGCTCGATTCCTCTTGCTCGCCTTCTGATTACTTAGGAATAGATTAGGATACTCTTTCCTTGAAAAAATCTCTCTCATTCCCATGTGACATTCCCTGACCTCACCAAGCGAGTTCCAACAAACCTTACTCCTATGGCGAATACGGATTATGTTTAAGTTACTTCACCTCACTGTCCATGATTCAATCTTGTTCTTCTATAAAGTGTCAATATTGATCGACGACGTTCTTAATCTATTCGAGTAGAATAACAGGTTCTTCACATAACCCTAAGCATTCTTAGGTTAGCGAAATGTGTGAAACGGGTATATATGAATCCACAAAGTACATCCACAATAGCAAGCTCCACCTACTTATATATGCCAACGGTATCACAATACTATCAATGATCTTAGACATGGCCCCTAACCATACCGTCACGCACTCGACTTACCACGTTTACCAAATTGAATTACGCCTTTCCAAGGCGATACCTTTAGCATGACCTTGTCTCCACATCTGAATTCTAACGGTTTCCTGCGTCTAACATCCCATAACTCTTTGCTACTTTTTCGAGCGGCTATAACATTCTTATCTAGAAAAAATTCTCATGGATTGTCCTCCCTTCATCACTGCTTCATTTTCCCGGCTAATTAAAGCGTACCTTTGGCTATCCGCAACCTCACTCCAGCAAATGGTGCGATATAAATTTACAATCCGATAGAGCTTCAAACGTTGCACGCCCTTGATAACTCGCGTATAGCTTATTATTGTATGAGAATTCTCTGACTAAGGGCATTGTCGATCCGCGAACTACTATCCAAAATCAAATCAAACCACAAGCTCGTAACATGTCGTACCAACTTCTTGAACAATCCTTTCACTCTGGCCATGGTCCATTTTTTTTTGGTGGTAAGGCCGAGCTCATATATCCAGTCGGTACCCCAGGCCTTTTGAACGTAGATCTCCAAAATCCGATGCAAAATGACTATCTCGATCTGAAATAATTAATATAGGCACTACAATGCCATACAACCAATCTCTTTTAAATATAAACTGAGTGAGCTTTTTCCATGCAATCGTCTTCTCATCGGTACAAAATGAGCCGACTTAGTCAACCGATCAATAAGAAACCCATATCGAAGTCGTAAGAGCCCAACTCCGGTGAGGTTCTATGAAATTCCATAACAAAGTCCAAGGTTCTATTTTCCCATATCCCACTTAGGGAATTCAGGTTGTTGGAGAAAGCCCTGATGGCTTCTGGTCGGCACAACCTTCACTTTGGAATATTCAGACCCTACTGGCATAAGATCCTAGCTAATGCAGATTTTTTAACACATCAGTTTTCCATACTGTATTCATATTTTGAGCATCTCAATCATAGTTAGTATTCATATCTATTTTTTAGTAAGTAGTAAATTCAATATATTGAAAGTTATTAAAGAAAAGCATTGTTTTTTACAATTTCATCGTTCGTTCTTTAGTAATTTGCCAACTATATTCTGCTTAGTTTGTGGATATTCTCAATCATAGTTTCTAACATAGTTTATCTTGGATATATCCAATATAACAAAGCTTCAACAACAGCTAGAGTAGATCTTGGTCAAGAAGGGATCAAACAAGTGCATCAAGAGCTGTTTGAAAAAAACCTTTTTTGAATAAGAAGAACACTATATCAATACGAGAACTCAAAATCAAAATCAAAAGAAAGATGGAATCACAGTCAAAAACTAACCAAACATGTCTGCACTAAAAACTTCTCCAGTACTCGAAAACAGAGACTGATCTGATCTATGAAGTCAGAGAATGGAGCACTTTCTAACACACACTGATTCTGCTCTTTGGGAGGTTATTGAGAATTGATTGCACCTGCTTTTTGTCATCATCTAGTACTGAAGGTCCCATTCCTCCTAAAACTGCAGAACAAAAGCTGGCAAGAAAGAAAGAAATAAAAAAGCAAAAAAAAGCATTCTTTGTGTTTGTCCAATTGTCATGATGTAACCCTATAGAAGTTTAATGGAATCAAGGATGCAAAGACCCTATGGGAAGCTATCAAAACCAGGTTTGGAGGCAACAAAGAATCAAAGAAAATGCAGAAGACCATTCTAAAGCAGCAATATGAGAATTTTACTGCATCAAGATCTGAAGGACTGGATAAAACCTATGATAGGTTTTAGAAACTCATCAGCCAATTAGAAATTTATTGTGAAGTTATCTCCTAGGAAGATGCAAATATTAAGTTGCTAAGAAGTCTAAACCATCAGATTGGAACAATATGCCTTGAATCAGAGTACAGCAAAGCTGCTCTAGATGGGCTGAGCATGGACGATTTGTACAACAACTTAAAGATGTATAAAGCTGAGATCAAAAGCCAATTAAGCTCAAGCTCAAACTCTCATAATGTAACTTTTGTATCTTCAGATGACACTAGCAGTACTAATGAATCATTAATAACTTGCTTTTTGAAAACCTACAGTTAGGTTAAATGGAGACAAGCTTCTCCTCAACCTATGCTGAAGGAAGTAATGTTTTCCTTCTTGTCATCAATCTAAAAAGTACACATGTTGGATAAATGAAGATCAGAGCAGATTGATACCGATGATCATAAAGAATGGATCTCAAATGGTAGGTAGCCATAGTCTTACTAAGAGTGGTCGAACAGATTCTAAAGAAGACCATGAAGAGAATTTTGAATTTCAATGCAAGGAAACCTGTTGCTTTGATAATACAAAGGTTGAATGCGTTAACAACTGTCACAGGATAGTCACACACTTATCTACTACAACGAGCAAATGGTAGAGGCACCACAGGAATCAGGGAATAGAAATGTGAGATGCTCCATATAAGAATTAATACCAGTAAGAGACTCATGGCAAATGCCTTGATTGTTCAAGAAGGAATAAGGTGGTTCTTACATCTCTGCGGAGCTATCTAAGCTGAAAGAAGGACCCACAAACATTTGCTCTAATGGCCCCATTATTGTCGCTTCAGGGATCATCCAGTTCATCAATGCTCCAAAATACTGTAGAGTACAAAATTGCTCCAAAGATTTGATTAATACATCATCTGCGAAGTTCATTCAAAAAATAGTATGAGATCAACATGCGTGATTGCTCTATAAAAAAGCTATCTAAAAATTAAAGGTTATCAAAATAGGCCTTAGAATCTCTAGAAGCTACATTGTTTGTTCAGTAAAAAAGCTGTATTGGTGGTTTACTAGGAAACATTGCATTCTTTAGAAATATAAAAATGTTAAGTGTGTAAAGAGTATAATTCATATACTAGAGCCTTAAAAAATTTTTTCAGGTAGCAGAGGCTTTATAAATTTTGCGCGCGACATCGCCAAAACTTTTAAGGCATTTAATTGAGAAAAATATGAAAAGTATGCATTCTAATTCCATCCCCCCACTTAATATTATACAACATCTCCTTAATTGTATCAAGATAAAACATTAAACAACAAGAATCAAAAGAATTTAGCAATGTGAGTTTACATGAGCAAGAATAGAGGTTGTTAAAAAATGCGTCTTAAATGCCACACTGACTACAAGCAAACATAGGATTCCAGATGTATACCGAGTACTTCACCAACATTGTCGATTTCTTTACATGAGGTCCCTGTGCAAAATTTAGGAAAAAACCAAGCAAAATCCTTTCGTCGGGTATTCCTATGGAAAATTATAAATAACACTAAACAAACCTGTCAATAGGAGATACACCTACATACACCGTATCCATAAACTATAATACGCCGTAAGAGAACCTATAAAAGTATTCCTAAATACGGTCAGTAATGCTACACTCGTCCCGTATCAATGTGCATTGAATATGCCGTAAAAGACAAGTACTGACAATAAATCTTTTAAAGTGCATAAAAATAAAACGTAGAACTGTTTTACACCCCAGACATTCAATATACCGTAGTGCTAATTGGAGCGAATTTACGCCGTATTTGATGTCTGGGAATGATAGACTCGATAAAAATAAAAAACACACAAATTCGGAAGAGTTTGTTCTCCCGGTAAGCACATTTCTTTCAACTAGTCTTTAAGTTAGACTCTTTTTCTTCATACTTTCTTTATTCTTAACCTTTGACTTTGTCAAGAGCCATCCCTCATCTATAATGCAAAAAATTCTTGATAAGCTTGACAAGCATCAACTTGGTTCTAGAGTGGTAAGAGTGCATTGCGTATCTTTTAATGGCAACAACTCATCATCACACGAATGAGTATTTCATCATCTCAATCTTACTAATATTGCGTAGAACATGATGTGTAATTCCGTGATGTTCTTACTACCTTCTCTATATACATTGAGTTGTACTTGAGTAATTCATCCGGTACGTTTTTTGCTTTATAGTTCCTACAAAGATACGGTTTAATATCAAGATAAGGGCCATAAGCCCTATTCAATGTTTTGGCGTTCGCATATGTCCCTGGCCCAGCTCACGACAGACTTTACCGAAACGAAATTCATAAATCATCACCGCGATGCCGGACATACACCATGCGCAGCATACATATCTACCTAATCCACCATCACTTCTCCATAGTTTTACTAATACATCATAATCAGTTCGTGAAGTTCTCAAAAATTATTTTTCATACCATGCACAAAATTTCATTAAACTCCGGGAGTCTGCATTTACCCCATATTCTTCAAAAACAGGACACTTAAAGCATTAAAGCTTCTATTTTAGCTTCCCATACAGTCAATTCATCCATACTATTTGACTGAGATCTTAAAAATAAGCATTCCATACATCCCGACTCTGAACCATCCTGGGTAGTTCTCCACCATTACAGTAACCCCACAAAATCTTGGAGCAACACTGTGGGCATTTTACTCATTACCAATCTTAAAACGATAATATCGCATATCATTATCACACGGTCAGAATATGGCACCCTGTAATCTGACCAATGGTTCCATCAAGATACCCCCAGTCGTATCTCTCATTACATTTCAATCACCTACCCTCCGCGTAAGATTCTTGATTTCCATTGTGATATCGAACAGTAAACTCAGATCCGTGTCGGCTTTTAAGGAGATAGTTTAATTCAGATTGAATCCTTTACACAAAGTGTCGCAAAGTCAAATAATTTCGCCTTCGATCTAAAAGAAGACAGCAAATGTCGTTTGGGTCAGTCATCTCAACAGTTTCCATCTCTTCAATGTTTATCAGAAAGAGTTAGTAGAATTTTGTACGAATTTTTTTCTAACGCTAAATCTTCCGAATTAGACTAAACCTAGCCAACTACAATCCCTTTTTCTGACAACCCACTTCACTTACTGGCATCCGTTGCGTACTGTGAGAATATAACGTGGGAAGAACCCAACCAGCCCTAAGATAAGTCGACTCTTGTCCATCTAGCGACCCAAATTAAATTCTTGAGCGCGGAGCCCAACCACACTCTTCGAGAAAATTATCATGTTCTATAACGCAATTTTTACAACAATTTATACCCATATGAAAAGCCTTTAATCCATAGTTATTCCCATAACACCAAAACGTTCCTTCGTATTTCAACAGAAAACTCCATCTCTCGCGTACATCAACGCATTCTTTTCCTTCGTTATCACTTAGAGCGAAGTCTAAGTTGTTTCCGGAACACGAAAAAATATACTTCTCATCTTGGTTTCCGCATCGTGACTTCCCTTTCTTCGTCAAACGGTTTCCTAAGAATAAGAACAAACAATCAGTAGGATGTGCCCTCAGGGGAGAGAACACAGAAAACAAAATCAAATACGGAAATTTGAGACTGCTACTGTATCAGACGATCAATACGCCGTATTCAATGAGTTTGAATACGCCGTATCAATCTTTTTGAATGAATACGATGTATTGGATAAGAAAGTTGGATACGTCATATCCAATGGAAGTGGATACGCCGTATTAGGTTATCGACTAGAATAGTGTATTAGAAAACAATTAAACACACGAACAACTAAACTAATAAACAATTAAACAAACAAATATACAAGTAGATATACAGAATTATACACTAATCTAAATTACACTAATCTTAAGGGTTAGATTATTCTAATTTAAAAACCAAAATATCAAATAAATTTTAAGATTAAATTTTTCACTCCCCGGCAACGGCGCAAAAAACTTGATGTGTCGTTGTGTGATTGTAATTTATGTTTCAAGTTTTAAATTTATATTTTGCCGACTTTACCAAAAATAACACTTTAACGGGCAGTGTACCCGGTCAGATGGTAGTTTCATGGTAAGTAGGGTCGATCACTAAGAGCGAGAAACAATATTTCAATTTATTAATATTTTGGTTATCTAGAAAAAGTTAATTCTATTCTATGTTAAACCTATGCTAAACCTTAGGTTAATTTCTAATCTAATAGATAAGGGGGGTTTTCCAGCCTGAGAGACTTGGCACGGTTTTCTGTGGAGACAAAATGACTTAAGACACCAATAATACACTCAAGAAATTAACTGAAGATAAAAGACGGTCTAGCCAACATAAGAAAGCTGTATTAGCCCATAGATTAATCTAATTAGAATGTGGTTTATTTATTTAGTGCCAAATGATAACTTATCTCGAGGCGCATATAATTCTTAAGACTTAGGGAGGCGTTTTACATCTTCCTAAGACCTAGATACAAGAAGTCTGACACAATTAAACATAGACTGCCTAAAGATCCTATTTGCTGATTATACTCTATCTTAGGGATTAAAGCAATGTTGATCAATTAAACCCAAGCTTCATAGATACTTTAAACTACATACTACTTAAAGGACAATTCATACACTAGTAGTTCACTAACCAAGTCTTTACCAATTAATTAAGAACATACTCGTTGATCCTAAGGGTCACCTGCCGGTCCAACTAAGCTCGCAATCTAAAGGCAAAGATAGGTTGTTATTCGTGATCTTATTGGTATAGATGTAATTACTATATGGAGAGCCATCCCGTCATCTAGATTACTTGATCTGTATTACTAGATCCAGTTGAATGATAGTGTGACATCGATACAAAAGCACGTAACAAGCATAAACAGATAAACATAAACACACCATTCAAACGATAAATTAAAGCCATCAATATAAACAAAACCAAACATTAAAAATCATCAAATAATAGGCTAATACCTAACAGAGTAATTAGCCTTCACATATCATAATCAATACAATGTGAAAAAAATTAAGCCAAGGAAAACTAACCGAGATAGACAAACAGATACCAAAAACTTAACGATTACAAGTATAAGTAGTTACATGTTGTTCTCCTATGGATGAATTATTACTATGCTCGCACCTCTTCTTCTCCTCTATTTTACTCTTTACAAAACACACCCCACAAATTCTTACAACGCAGGCATAACCTACAAAAATCGGGATCTGGTTAAATCATAGTAACATTACAACAATAAGAGAATACAAAAGCGAACGAGCTCAATAATAGCCGTTTTATCTAAAAATCAAACATAACATTGTTCTCATCATAGCTGTAAATCAGAGTTTCTATACTTACCACAAGACGATGCACACAACAACACAAATACACTCATAAGTATTCAAAACATTAACATAACAATGTTTGCGAAAGGATCGGAACAAAACAAGTTTATTAAAACTCCAACCTAACCCATACCTATCCATCAATCGCAATTTCATTCTTGATTACTAAGAATAAAACATTCTATAGAAACATTCCAATAAAAATGTTGAGTGAATTCATAGAGTTTAATAGTTTATAATAATAACAGATTGAACAATACAAGCATATATATATCATCGAGAAACTTATGGATCAAATAAGTTAATAATCACTATTGCATTAAGCTCATGACACTGAACACCTAACAAAGACGACATATATCTTTTCATATGCACACAAATTGCCCCTACACTAACGTATTATTGCGCCATTTACCCATGAATATTCTCAATACAATGACCATCCTACAATGTTCACACAATGCTATGTAACATACGTCCTGACAGTTCCAATAGATCTCATTTTAATTGTTATTAAATGCTTACGCCATCATAATAATTAAAAGTACATGAAATTCGAGGCCTTTTGGCCAATTAGCTACACATAGCAATTAAGTCACACTATCGGCCGCATAAACACAAAAATACTGTCTGTGTTTCGATTCTATCAAAAACTAACCATATGCGCTCAACTCCCTCGCAAGATTTATAATAAAACAATTAAAATGTTTAAGGTGATCGGCTTAAAAGACACACCGTAAGAGCAAATAGATCAGAAGTAAGATGAGTCTTCGGACGAGCGAGAAATACTTCTAAGCACCACCTAGAAGATGTGACGCGACTTAGTATAATAAAGAAACCAATACGTAAAAATAAATCACATGATCATGAGATATGTTTCCAAGATATGCATGGCATTGCATAATACTTAATCACAGTTTCTTATACCTAAATTTTACCACTTAACTGAAATTAATCTACAATAAAAAACACCCTCTAAGTATTCATCTCTTAACTCATGTTTAACCAATTAATCTATATGTTTTAGATTTCAAGACAAGACGTAAATTTTAAATTTCTGGAATTGACTCGACTTAGCCGACCTCTATCTCTTAATCTATGATAGATAAAAATGTAAGGCTTTCTTCTACATAAAGAATTACGAATCTAGTTTCTAAAAATTCAGGCCTCGCCTTCTAAAAAGTTTCAGAACCATGTGAAATGACTAGTTTACCCCTGAACACCCAAACCAGAATAATCCTGAAGTGTTTAAAACCCTATCACGAAAACGGACCATAAATCCCAATCTAATGATAGCAATTCAAGTGAAGCCAAGGAGGTTTTAGATCTATGTGTCAAAACTATAGGTCCACGGTCTTTTTATTCCAACCTTTTAGTGTATAAATCTAGAGTTTAACTCCTTTTCCATGTGAAATCGACCATATCTCACTCATCCAGAGGAGATATGGCTCTATCCAATTAGCCACATATAGCCAAGACCCATATCTATCTACCCATGTAATTTAACAGTAGGCTCCAAGCCAAAAATTATTCGTTATAACCTCTTTTTGCTACTGATCTTAAAACAGCCCCATAATCCTACTTCTAACTCCATCAAAACTCATTCCAATCACTATCTATCCACATGCAATGCCATAACAAATCTCATAAACATATCCCATACATCAAAACTTCATATTTATGATCAAATCAAAATCAAACAAGTCAAGACCATGCATGCTCATAAAGAGTAAAATCAAACACATGCACTTAACATAAGATTAAATCAACACAAAAGGGTTTGAAAATCACTTACTAACACAATAGAAACCAACAAAGAAATCAAAATCCTTTCCTTCCTTCTTTTCTTGTCTAGCCGAAACCCAAAAGAGACAAACCAAACTCAAACCCTAACTTTCTTTTACCCAAATCTTTCAATAACTATCACAATCAAACCTTAGATGCCTTTTTCACATCAAGAATCAATAAAACTTGGAGATAATTTATATATTCTAAAAATCAAAAAATAGAAGAATACTAGGTTCATAAGATTAGTTGATTTTAGGATAGATTAGGGGTTAGTGTAGATTGATATGGAGCTAGAATGAGATGGTATAGGGTATATTACTGATAATGTTGGTGGTGTTTCTGTTCTGTCATCGAACATAAGAAAAAAAAGGGGAAGACCGATGGCTATTAATTTTTAATAAACTTGTAGTGTGTGTGATTGTAATCTATGATGGAAGGGGTTCAGTTTGGCTATAACACAAGGACTGGGCCTTTTAAAGTTTCATTAAGTGTTGGTTTGTTGGGATTTTTAGTGTGGGCTGGTCCGAATCAATAAGAGGGAAAAGGAGAGGGGCTTCGGCCCACATTTGTAAAATATTTGACATCATCTAACACACTGTGCCCAAATCTTTAATTAACGCTCTAGAACAAGAACTAAATAACTAATTAATCAAAACAACGATTAAAGAATGACCAAAAAAATACTTAAAAAAAAAAAAAAAACTCACCCAGGATAAAAAAATGGGAATATGTTGAATTCTCGATCGTATAAACAGTAGTTATTCAGGTAATACGTCTCGCTCATGACCGTAACGATTGATTTTAATAAAAACCGGCTAAAATAATAAAATAAATTCTAAAAAATTTAGAGATTAAATAAAAGCTTGTGAAATCAATGTAACCTAAAATAAAAAAATGTTACATCCTCCACCCCTTTTACGAGGATTGCCGACCCGGTGCTCGCCTTCCTCTTGCTCGCCTTTCTGAATACTTAGGTAAAATGAAGATACTTGTTCTTGAAATAATCTTCTCGTTCCCATGTGAACTCCGGACCTCGTCGCGGGTTCCAACAAACCTTAACTATGGGAATACGGCTTTGTTTAAGTTGCTTCACCTCACGGTCCATGATTTCTACTTGTTCTTCTATAAAGTGCAATTTGTCGTCGAGTTGAATCTATTCGAGTGGAATAACCAGGTTCTCATCCGCTAAGCATTTCTTGAGGTTGGAAATGTGAAAGGTATTATGAATTCCATAGGGTTCATCAGGTAGCTCTAACTTATATGCCATGAGACCAATTCTATCAATGATCTTGAATGGCCCAACATACCGTAGACTTGACTTACCACGTTTACCAAATCGAATTACGCCTTTCCAAGGAGATACCTTTATCATGACCATGTCTCCCACATCGAATTCTAACGGTTTGCGTCTAACATCCGCATAACTCTTTTGACGACTTTCGAGCGGCTTGCAAACAGGTCTTGATCTAAACAATTTTCTCAGTTGTCTCCCTGATCATTTCCGGGCCAGTAAGTTGGCTATATCCAACCTCACTTCAGCAAATGGGTGATCTAAATTTACGTCCATATAGAGCTTCAAACGGTGCAGCCTTGATACTCGCGTGATAGCTATTATTGTATGAGAATTCGACTAAGGGCAGATGTCGATCCCAACTACTTCCAAAATCAATCAAACAAGCTCGTAACATGTCTTCCAACATATGAATCGTCCTTTCACTCTGGCCATCCATTTTTAGGTGGTAAGTCGTGCTCATATTTACGTCGGTACCCAAGGCCTTTTGAAGTAATCTCCAAAATCTGGATGCCAAATGACTATCTTGATCTGATATAATTGATACAAGCACTCCATGCCTACAAACAATCTCTTTTAAATACAACTGAGTGAGCTTTTCCATGCTATCGGTCTTCTTCATCGGTAAAAAGTGAGCTGACTTAGTAAACCAATCAACAATAACCCATAATGAGTCATAGCCACTCAGGGTTCTTGAAAGTCCCGTAACAAAGTCCATGGTTATCTTTTCCCATTTCCTCTTAGAGATTTTAGGTTGTTGGAGTAGCCCTGACGGCTTCTGGTGCTCAGCCTTCACTTTGGCACAGGTCAGATATTTACTGGCATAGGTGGCAATTTCGGCCTTCATGTTTGGCCACCAATAAAGCTTCTTCAAATCTTGGTACATTTTGTCAGACCCCGGGTGGATAGAATGTTTTGATTTGTGCGATTCTTGCATGATTAATTCCCTTAATCCACCAAACAATAGAAACCATATCCTCTTATCAAAGTATCGAATCCCATCGAAGCAAATCTTGGATATTGGCTTAATTAGTCTTCCCAAATTCTCAGCATTTACATTTTCTTCCTTTATCGCCTCGGTCTGAGCAATAAAGTTATTCTATCTGGTAATTGGTTTGTACCGTCAATTACCAAAGATCATAAACCTCACTGGTAATTTCTTTTTCCTTTCCGGCTCCAGAAATCGGCCACTGTGTAGGCCTTGCCGAATTGGTAAACAAATTTCACAATCATAGTCACTCAAAAGTTCAATCCATCGGCGTTGTCTCACATTGAGCTCTTTTTTTTTAGAATGTACTGTAGACTTTAGAACCAGTGTTACACAGTACAATTATTACCTGTACCGATAATGTCTCTAGAGTCCTGAAGTGCGAACACTACAACACCCCAATATCCAAGTCATAGTCGTGTAGTTTTTCTTCATGTTTCTTAGTTACGGAGGCATAGCGCAATCACCTTCTACGCCCGCCTGCATCAATACGTTCCAAAACCCTTAAACAAATCATCCGCAATAACAACAAAATCTTTCTAATCCCCCCTTCTGGCAATGACAGGATAGGTACTAATCTTTAACACCCCCAAATTTAACACGCAGTGGAACCAACTAATTGGGTGTTAAATCATAGTACAAAAACATAAGAGTATAAAGAACGACTCAAAAGAGACATTTTAAAAACAAACAATAACATTGTCACATCATTAGTGAAAAATCAGAGGTTACTTTTCCATGAGATGGTTGCCCAAAAACAATACATCATAAGTTCAAAACATTATCATAAAATGTTTGCGGAGGATGGAATAAAACAAGTTTATTAAAACTCTAACGCTAACATCCCTTTCATCGTTTCCCTCCAATCCCATCATTCTTGATTACCTGAGATAAAACATGCTAAAAAAGTTCAATAACAAAAAATTGGTTTACTGAATTCATATATGTTTTATATTAATAAAAGAGTGAAAAACATGCAATATATATTTCATCGAGAAACTTGGGATCAAACAAGTTATTATTACTAATGTATGAGCTCAATGACAACTGAAACTTTAAAACACGACATATATCTTTTCATATGCACATAAATTGCCCCTACACTAGGTATTATTGCCATTTACCTAAGAAAATATTCAATACAATGTCCGTTACAGAGTGTTCACGCTATAGATACATACTCCTGACAGTCCAATAGATCTATTTATTGTATTAGCGCCTACCCATCATAGGTAATTGACAGTTCATGAAATTCAAGGCCTTTCTAGCAGTTAGCTACTCATGCAATTAGTCTCACGATCGGGTCCAGCATACAAAAAATTACTTGCGTTCGATTTATAAAACTAGCTTGTATCTACTTCGCGGGGTTTATAAAACAATTAAAAATTTAAAGGCGAGGCTATAAACTTACCATAAGAGAAAATAGACCAGAAGTAAGACGAGTCTTTGGACGAGCGAGAAATACTTCTAAGCACCACCTAAAAGACGTGACGCGACTTAATATAATAAAGAAACCAATACGTAAAAATAAATCACATAATCATGAGATATATTTCCAAGATATGTATGGGATTGAATAATGACTTAATCAAAGTGTTTTGTTGGGTTTAAAAGACTTCAAGATGATTCTTAGAGTTACTACTGCTCAGGTATATATTAGTGCTGTCAAGCATAACTTAGTGTTGCTGGTAATATTAATGAAAATTATGCTAAGTAGTTAGTACTGATAGTATAAAGTTACTACTGCTAGTTACTACTGCTAGTAGAAGTTAAGACTGCTCAGAGATAAAGACTGAAAATATACTAAGTAGTTACTACTGCTAGTACTAAAGTTAGTATTGCTAGTGTATGTTAGTACTGCTAGAATAAATTTCTAAGTAGTTAATGCTGCTTGTGCTTAGTTACAACTGCTAAGTAATTACAACTGCTGGAAGGATTAACGTTGTCAAAGATGAGATCAAAGACATATCAAAGAAGAGATAAATGTTGAATGAAAGAACAAAATACTTAAGAAATAATAACAATTATTTGTAAAGAAGATAGATAAACTTATTTGTTTAAGAGATTATGTTTACTTATAGAATAGATCAACTCACTTGACACGTTTTGTAAGCCCATTAGGGTTTCCTTAGTGTATAAAAGGAACCCTACAGCATAGATCTAGATATCAGTTTACATATCAGTTTTCATATAGTATTCATAGTTTGCATATGCATCAAAGTTATTATTCATAACTATTTTGTAATAGTATTCAATATATTGAAATTTTAGTAAATATCTTGTTTTTACTGTTCATTGTTTTCTTAGTATTGCAAATAGAATTCCGCTAGTTGTGATATTCTCAATCTAGTTTTCTACCATAGTTGTCTTGGATCTATCCAATATAACTAAGCTTTAACAAGCTAAGTAAGATCTGTCAAGAAGGGATCAACAAGTGGCATCAGAGCTTGTTGAGAAACTCTGAATAAGAAGAACATTATATCTACACAAGATCTCAAAATCAAATCAAAGAGAAGATGGAATCACAATCAGAAACTACCTAAACAGTGTTTGCACAAAAACTTCCAGACTCAAAACTAGAGACTATGATCTATGAAGCATGAGAATGGAGCAATATCTTACTCATACTGATTATGCTCTTTGGGAGGTTATTGTGAATAATGATGCACTTGCTGTTGCATCAGCTAGTGCTGAAGGTCATATTCCTCCTAAAACTGCAGAACAAAAGCTGGCAAGAAAGAATGAATTAAAAGCAAAAAGCACTTTGTTGTTGGCCATTCCTGATGAACATCTATTAAAGTTTAATGGAATAAAGGATGCAAAGACCCTATGGGAAGCTATCAAAACTAGGTTTGGAGGCAACAAAGAATCAAAGAAAATGCAGAAGACCATTCTGAAGCAGCAATATGAGAATTTTACTACATCAAGATATGAAGGACTAGATAAAACCTATGATAGGTTTTAGAAACTCATCAGCCAATTTGAAATTTATGGTGAAGTTATCTCCTAGGAAGATGCAAATATTAAGTTGCTAAGAAGTCTACCATCAGCTTGGAACAATATTGCCTTGATCATGTGTAACAAAGTTGATCTAGATGGGCTGAGCATGGACGATTTATACAACAACTTGAAGATGTATGAAGCTGAGATCAAAAGCCAATCAAGCTCAAGCTTAAACTCTCATAATGTAACTTTTGTATCTTAAGATGACACTAGTGGTACAAATGAAGCAGTTAATACTGCTCTTGATATTCCTGCTGCTAGGTTAAAGGGAAAAGCTTCTTCCTCAACCTATGCTGATGATGTAATGTTTTCCTTCTTTGTCAATCAAATATAGTCCACAGTTGGACAATGAAGATCTGGAGCAGATTGATACTGGTGATCTTGAAGAGATGGATCTCAAAGGCAGTTGCCATGCATTAATATAAGGGTAAAGACAGATTCTTAAAAAAAGACATGAAGGAATCTGAATTTCAATTGCAATGAAACTGAAGGCCTTTTATAAAACAAAGGTTGAATTTACAACTCACAGAATGTCACTTTGCTAGAGAATGCAGGGCACCAAGGAATCAGGGGAATAGAAATGGAGATGCTCCAAGAAGAATTGTACCAGTAGAGACTCCTGCAAATGCCTTGGTTGTTCAAGATGGAATAGGTGGTTATGATTGGAGCTATCAAGCTGAAGAAGGACCCACAGACTTTGCTCTAATGGCCCATTTGTCTTCAGGTTCATCCAGTTCATCAAGCTCAAATACTGAGGTACAAAATTGCTCTAAAGATTGCTTAAAATCATATGAAACTCTTCAAAAACAGTATGATCAACAGCGTGATGCTCTTAAAAAATCTAATCTAGAAATTATAGGTTATCAATTAGGCTTAGAATCATTAGAAGCTAGAATTGTTGTTCATCAAAAAAATGAAGCTGTTTATGAGGAAGACATTGCATTTTTGAAATATGATGTTAAGGTAAGAGATAATTCTATAATAGAGCTTAAAAATCAGTTAGCAGAGGCTTTAAGAGAAAAAGATGATTTAAAACTAAAATTAAAAAGTTGAAACTCATCATGAAGTCAAACTAAACTGATAAACGTCAAATCAGTGTTAATATACAAGTCGGAGTTAATTTGAACTAGTCAAATGAATGAAAATGAATTGCATGATTATCATCTGAATAAAGGTGAAGTGTTTGAAAGTGCATCTGATGGTAGTGTGAATGAGATTGAAGAGGAAAATAATCAAGTAAATTATAGGTTTAAGAAGGTTGAGGGATATCATGCAGTCCCCCCTCCTTATACTGGGAACTATATGCCCTCAAGACCTGACTTGTCCTTTGTTGGATTAGATGATTCTGTCTATAAGACTAATGTGTGTGAAACTATCACTAGTGTACCTAGAAATGAATCAACTGCATCTAAGTCTAGTAAGGATAGGAGTCTGATAGTGATGATGATTGTATGATTAGACCTTCATTTGAACATAATAAACCTAGTCATGCTAAAATCAATTTTGTTAAATCAGATGAAAATACTAGGAAATCTATTATTGAACAACATACATATAGGCAAGCTGAACACCTTAGGAAAAGTCAGAGTCTTGGGGTTGATAAAATAAATTAGAATGGAATAATGACTCAGAAACTAGGGGATGGTTTTGAGTTCGATAAGAAAGCTTGTTTTGTATGTGGAAGTCTTAACCATTTAATCAAGGACTGTAACTTTGATGATAATAAAATGGTTGGAAAACCTGTGTTGAATAATGTAAGAAGGGGTACTTGTAAAAGGGAAGTTAGACCAATATGGAACAATGCTCAGAGGGTGAACCACCAAAATAAATTAACTCACCCACATCCTAAAAGAATTTTTTTCTAACTGCAGTCTTAACAAAGTCTGGCAATGTACCAGTTAATACTGCTAACCAAAGGCTCCTCAAGAGCATCATATCAAATAGTACTGCCAGTTATGTTAATACTATCATTTATACCAACGTGAATGGTGCAAAACCAAGTTCAAATGTTTTTCATAAGTCACATTCACCAGTTAAGAGGACTTTTAATCAAAGAACAACACCTAAAAATAGTGATTTAAAAGAAAAAGTTTATACTGCTAAGGTAAATAATGTAACTACTGCTGGGCCAAAAGCAGTAGTTAGTGTTGTTCAGGGACATGAGGCACATGCTGTTAAGGCCTCAGCAGGTTGGATTTGGAGACCTAAGCCTAACATCTTCAGGTGATTCAAAACTATACTTACTAGATTAGATGCAGTTTGTTTTCATTTCTAGGTACACTAGTGATAGTTTCACACACATTAGTCTTATAGACAGAATCATCTAATCCAACAAAGGACAAGTCAGGTCTTGAGGGCATATAGTTCCCAGTATAAGGAGGGGGGACTGCATGATATCCCTCAACCTTCTTAAACCTATAATTTACTTGATTATTTTCCTCTTCAATCTCATTCACACTACCATTCAGATGCACTTTTCAAACACTTACACCTTTATTCCATATATATATCATGCAATACATTTCATTCATTTGACTGTCAAATCTAACACCAGACTTGTATATTAACACTTATTATGACGTGTTTATCAGTTTAGTTACTCATAGATGATGTTTCAAACTTTTCTAATTTTAGTTTTAAATCATCTTTTTCTTTTAAAGCCTCTGCTAACTGATTTTTAAGCTCTGTTATAGAATTATCTCTACATAACATCATATATCAAAATGAAATTGTCTCCTCATAAACAGCTTCATTTTTTTAATGAACAACAATTCAAGCTTCTAGAGATTCTAAGCCTAATCGATAACCTATAATTTCTAGATTAGATTTTTTAAGAGCATCACGCTGTTGATCATACTATTTTTGAAGAGTTTCATATGATTTTAAGCAATCTTTAGAGCAATTTTGTACCTCAGTATTTGAGCTTGATGAACTGGATGAACCGTAAGACAAATAGGCCATTAGAGCAAAGTCCGTGGGTCCTTCTTCAGCTTGATAGCTCCAATCATAACCACCTATTCCATCTTGAACAACCAAAGCATTTGTAGGAGTCTCTACTGGTACAATTCTTCTTGGAGCATCTTCATTTCTATTCCCCTGATTCCTGGGTGCCCTGTATTCTCTAGCAAAGTGACCTCTCATGTGACAGTTGTAACATTCAACCTTTGTCTTATCAAAGCCAACAGTTTCTTTGCCATTGAAATTTAGATTCCTTCCTGTCTTCTTTAAGAATCTCTTCACCCTCATAGTAAGAATGGCCACCTGCCATTTGAGATCCATCTCTTCAAGATCACCAGTATCAATCTGCGTCCAGTATCTAATGTCCAACTGTGCTAGACTAATCTAAAGGCGATCTCTTCAAACACACACAAAGAAGGAAACCATTCTAAATCATCGAGCATAGGTGTGAGGAAAAGCTTTTCGCCTTTTAACCTAGCAGCAGGAATTCAAGAGCATATAACTGCTTCATTTGTACCACTGAGTGTCATCTTAAGATGGACAAAATGTACATTATTGAGAAGTTTTAAGCTTAGAGCTTGAATGTGGCTTTTGATCACACCCCCCCCCCTCAGCTTCCATACATCCTTGTCAAGTTGTTGATAAATCGTCCATGCTCAGCCCATCTAGATCAACTTGTTAGCACATGACAAGGCAATATTGTTCCAAGCTGATGGAGACTTCTTAGCAAACTTAATATTTGCATCCATCCTAGGGAGATAACTTCACCATAAATTCAATTGGCTGATGAGTTTCTAAACCAATCATAGGTTTAAATCTAGTCCTTCAATATCTTGATGTAGTAAAAATTTCTCATATTGCTGCTTCAGAATGGTCTTCTGCATTTTCTTTGATTCTTTGTTGCCTCCAAACCTAGTTTGATAGCTTCCCATAGGGTCTTTGCATCCTTTATTCCATTAATATTAATAGATGTTTTTCATCATGAATGGCCAACAACAAGTGCTTTTTGCTTTTAAATCATTCTTCTTGCCAGCTTTTTGTCTGCTAGTTTTTAGAGGAATATGACCTTCACACTAACTGATGCAACAGCAAGTGCAGCATTATCACAATAACCTCCCAAGAGCATAACAGTATGAGTAAGATATTGCTCCCATTCTCATGCTTCATAATCATATCTCTAGTTCTAGTCTGGAAGTTTTGTGCAAACACAGTTTAGTAGTATTTCTGACTGTGATTCCATCTTCTCTTTGATTTTGAGATCTTGTGTAGATATAGTGTTCTTCTTATTTAGAGTTTCTCAACAAGCTCTGATACCACTTGTTGATCCCTTCTTGACAGATCTTACTTAGCTTGTTAAAGCTTAGTTATATTGGATAAATCCAAGACAACTATGGTAGAAACTAAGATTGAGAATATCACAAACTATGCGGAATCTAGTTTGCAATACTAAGAAGAATAATGAAATAGTAAAAACAAGATCTTTACTAAACTTTTAATATATTGAATACTATTACAAAATAGCTATGAATACTAACTATGATTGCTATGCAAACTATGAATACTAATATGAAAACTGATGTGTAAAACTGATATCTAGATCTATGCCGTAGGGTTCCTTTTATACACTAAGGAAACCCTAATGGGCTTACAAAACGCGTCAAGTGATTATGATCTTTTCTATAAGTAAACATAATCTCTTAAACAAATAAGTTTATACATATCTTCTTTACAAATAATTGATACTTATCTTCATAAGTATTCTTGTTCTTCAATCAACCTTTATCTCTTCTCTGATATGTCTTTGATCTCATCTTTGACAGCATTAATCCTTCCAGCAGTTGTAATTACTCAGCAGTTGTAACTGAGCACAAGCAGCATTAACTACTTAGAAGTTTACTCTAGCAGTACTAACATACACTAGCAGTACTAACTTTAGTACTAGCAGTAGTAACTACTGTAGTAAATTTATCATCTTTATTCTCTGAGCAGTCTTAACTTCTACTAGCAGTAGTAACTAGTAGTAGTAACTTTATACTACCAGTACTAACTACTTAGCATAATTTTCATTAATATTACCAGCAACACTAAGTTATGCTTGACAGCACTAATATATACCTGAGTAGTAGTAACTCTAAGAAACATCTTGAAGTCTTTAAACCCAACCAAAACACTTTGGATAAGTCCATTAAATCAATCCCATACCTATCTTGGAAATATATCTCATGATTATGTAGATTATATTTTTACGTATTGGTTTCTTAATTATCTTAAAGTCCACGTCACGTTCTAGGTGGTGCTTAGAAGTATGTCTCGCTCCATCCAAAGACTCGTCCTTACTTCTGGTCTATTTTCTCTTATGGTAAGTTTATAGCCTCGCCTTTAAATTTTTAATTGTTTTATAAACCCCGCGAAGTAGATACAAGCTAGTTTTATAAATCGAACGCAAGTAATTTTTTGTATGCTGGACCCGATCGTGAGACTAATTGCATGAGTAGCTAACTGCTAGAAAGGCCCCGAATTTCATAAATTGTCAATTACCTATGATGGGTAGGCGCTAATACAATAAATAATCTAATGACTGTCAAGGAGTATGTATCTATAGCGAAACAACTCTGTAACGACTTTGTAATTGAAATATTTTCTTAGGTAAATGGCAATAATACCTAGTGTAGGGGCAATTTATGTGCATATGAAAAGATATATGTCGTGTTAAAGGTTTCAGTGTCATGAGCTCAATACATTAGTAATTAATAACTTGTTTGATCCACAAGTTTCTCGATGATATATATATGCATGTGTTCACTCTTTTATTAATATAAACTCTATGAATTCAGTCAACATTTTTTGTTGACTTTTTTAGCATGTTTTATCTCAGGTAATCAAGAATGATGGATTGGAAGGGAACGATGGGAGTTAGCGTTAGAGTTTTAATAAACTTGTTTTATTCCATCCTCCGCAAACATTTTATGATAATGTTTTGAACTTATGATGTATTGTTTTTGGGCAACCATCTCAGGACAAAGTAGCCCCTCTGAGTTTCACTAAATGAAGTGAACAATGTTATTGTTTGTTTTTAAAATGTCTCTTTTGAGTCGTTCTTTATACTCTTATGTTTTTGTACTATGATTTAACACCCAATTAGTTGGTTCCACTGCGTGTAAATTTGGGGGTGTTAAAGATTAGTACCTATCCTGTCATTGCCAGAAGGGTCAGAAGATTTTGTTGTGTATTGCAATGCTTCGCTTAAGGGTTTCAGAGCTGTATTAATGCAGAAGGAGAAAGTGATTGTGTTTGCCTCCCGTCAACTAAAGAAGTACGAAGAAAACTACACGACTCATGACCTGGAATTGGATGATGTAGTGTTTGCACTTAGACTCTAGAGACATTATCTGTACGGTACTAAATGTACTGTGTACACTGATCATAAAAGTCTACAGTACATTCTAAAACAAAAAGATCTCAATATGAGACAACACTGATGGATTGAACTTTTGAGTGACTATGATTGTGAAATTTGTTACCATCCCGGCAAGGCCAACACAGTGGCCGATTCTCTGAGCCGAAAGGAAAAAGAAAAACCATTGAGGGTTAGATCTTTGGTAATGACGGTACAAACCAATTTACCAGATAGAATACTTAATGCTCAGACCGAGGCGATAAAGGAAGAAAATGTAAATGCTGAGAATTTGGGAAGACTAATTAAGCCAATATCCAAGATTTGCTTCGATGGGATTCGATACTTTGATAAGCAGGTATGGTTGCTGTTGTTTAGTGGATTAAGGGAATTGATCATGCACGAATCGCACAAATCAAAATATTCTATCCACCCGGGGTCTGACAAAATGTACCAATATTTGAAAAAGCTTTATTGGTGGCCGAATATGAAGGTTGAAATCGCCACCTATGTCAGTAAATGTCTGACCTGTGCCAAGGTGAAGGCTGAGCACCAGAAGCCGTCAGGGCTACTCCAACAACCTAAAATCCCTGAGTGGAAATGGGAAAAGATAACCATGGACTTTGTGTTACGGGACTTCAGAACCTGATGGCTATGCTCAATTGAATGGGTTACTTGATATGATTGGTTTACTAATCAGCTCACTTTTTTACCGATGTAAGAAGAACCGATAGCATGAAAAGCTCACTCATTGTATTTAACAAGAGATTGAATTTAGGCAAGGAGTGCTTTTATCAATTATATCTATCAAAAAAAAAGATAGTCGTTTTGCATCCAGATTTTGGAGATAACTATCAAAAGGCCGGTCTGGGTACCGACGTAAATATTGAGCAAGACTTACCACCTAAAAAAAGGATTGCCAAGTGAAAGCGGATACATATGATGAAGACATGTTACGAGCTTGTGTGATTGATTTTGGAAGTAGTTGGGATTGACACCTACCCTTGGTCGAATTCTCATACAATAATAGCTATCACGCGAGTATTAAGGCTGCACCGTTTGAAGCTCTATATGGACGTAAATGCAGATCACCCATTTGCTGGAGTGAGTTGGATTTAGCAACTTACTGCTCGAAATGAACAGGGAGACAACTGAGAAAATTGTTTAGATCAAGACCTGTTTGCAAGCCGCTCGAAGTCGTCAAAAGAGTTATGCGGACGTGAGACGTAAACCGTTGGAGTTTAATGTGGGAGACATGGTGATGTTGAAAATATCACCTTGGAAAGGTGTGATTCGGTTTGGTAAACGTGGTAAGTTAAGTCCACAATATGTTGGGCCATTCAAGATCATTGAGAGAATGGTCTCATGGCAAGTATAAGTTATAGCTACCTGATGAACCCATGGAAAATTCATAATACCGTTTCACATTTCCAGACCTCAAGAAATGCTTAGCGTATGAGAACCTGGTTAATCCCACATCGAATAATTCAACTCGACGACAAGTTGCACTTTATCGAAGAACAGGTGGAAATCATGGATCGCGAGGTGAAACAACTCAAGCAAAGCCGTATTCCCATAGTTAAGGTTTGTTGGAACTCGCGGCGAGGTCCGGAGTTCATATGGGAACGAGAAGATTATTTCAAGAGCAAGTATCCTCATCTCTTCCCGGGTAATCAGAAAGCGAGCAAGAGGAATCGAGCACCGGGACGGCGCTCCCTTAAGGGGAGGAGGATGTAACATTTTGTATTTAAGGTCACTATTTATCCCAAGCTTATATTTAATTTTTAAATATTGAGAAAATAAATTTATTTTTTAGCCTGTTTTTATAAAAAATCATCGTTACAGTCATTCGCGAGTCTACCTTGAAAACAACTGTTATTAACGATCGAGAAATCAACATATTCCATATTTTTTAACTTGAGATTTTATTTAAATTTTTATTAAGTAATTGGTTTGGAACTTTTAATCGTGTTTTTATAATTCATAGTGCGTTAATTAAATAATTGGGCCCGAGATTTAGAAGATGTAAAATATTTAACAAAGTGGGCCGAAGCCCCCTCCTTTTCCCTCTTATATTCGGCAGCCCACACAAAAACCCAAACCCACACTTAATGAAACTTTACAAGCCCAGTCCTTGTGTTTATAAGCCAACTGAACCCTCATAGATTACAAACACACACACATACAACGTTTAAAAATAAAAGCCATCGGTCTTCCCCTTTTTTTTCCTATGTTCGATGACAGAACCAGAAACACCACCATCAATCATCAGAAATCTACCCTAACCATCTCATTCTACTCCAAATCAATCCTACACTAAACCCTAATCATCCCTAATAATAACTAATCAACATGCACCAAGTACTTCAATTTTTTGATTTTTAGAAAATAAATCATCACCAAGTTTTATTGATTCTTGATGTGAAAAAGGCATTTAAGGTTTGATTGTGTTAATTATAGAAAGATTTGTAAAAGAAAGTTAGTGTTATGAGTTTGGTTTATTTCTTTTTGGTATCGGCTAGACAAGAACGGAAGGAGGTAAAAGATTATGATCTCCTTGTTGGTTTCCCCATTGTGTTAGAGCGTGATTTTCAAACCTTTTTGGTGTAGATTTAATGCTTATGTTAAATGCGATGTGTTTGATTTTACTCTTTATAGCATGATGTGTCCTTACTTGTTAATTTTGATTGGATCAATAATATGAAGTTTTGATGTATGGGATATGTTTATAAGATTTCTTATGGCATTTCATGTGGATAGGTAGTGATTGGAATGAGTTTTGATGGAGTTAGAAGTAGGATTTTGGGGCTGCTTTAAGATCAGTACCAAAAAGATATTATAACGACTAATTTTTGGCTTGGAGCCTACTGTTAAATTACATGGGTAGATAGATATGGGTCTTGGCTATATGTGGCTAATTGGATAGAGCCATATCTCCTCTGGATGAGTGAGATATGGTCGATTTCACATGGAAAAGGAGTTAAACTCTAGATTTATACACTAAAAGGTTGGAATAAAAAGACGAGACCAATAGTAGACACATAGAGCTAACACCTCCATTTGGCCTCACTTTAATTTCTATCATAGATTGGGATTTATGGCCGTTTCCGTAAAGGATTAAAATTCAGGAAATATTCTGGTTTGGGTGTCCAGGGGTAAACTAGTCTTTTCACATGGTTCTGTAACTTTTTAGAAGGTGAGGCCTGATTTTTTAGAAAATAGATTCAAAATTCTTTCTGTAGGTGAAAGCCTTGTATTTTTATCTATCATAGATTAGGAGATAGAGTTCGGCTAAGTCGAGTCAATTCCAAAAATTTTATAAAATTTACATCTTGTCTTGAAAATTAAACATATAGATACACAATGGTTAAACATGAGTTAAAAGATGAAACTTAGAGGGTGTTTTATTGTATATAATCTCAGGTTAAAACTTCAACTTAGGTATAAGAACACTTTATTAAGTCATTATGCAATGCCATGCATATCTTGGAAATATACCTCATGACATGTGGATTATTGTTACTCTTGGTTTCTTTAATTATACTGAATTCGCTTCAACATCTACCAGGTGGTGCTTAGAAGTATTTCTCGCTCATCCGAAGACTCGTCTTACTTCTAATATATTTTCTCTTTCGGTGAGTTTATAGCCTCACCTTTAAACTTTTAATTGTTTTATAAATCTTGCGAGGGAGATACATGTTAGTTTTATAAATCGAACACAAGTAATTTTTGGTATGCTGGACCCGATCGTGAGACTAATTGCATGAGTAGCTAATTGCCAAAAAGGCCTCGAATTTCATGAACTTTTAATTACCTATGATGGGTAAGCATTAATACACTAAATAGATCTATTGGACTGTCAGGAGTATGTTTACATAGCGTGAACACTCTGTAATGGACATTGTATTGAGAATATTCATGGGTAAATGGCAATAATACGTAGTGTAGGGGCAATTTGTGTGCATATGAAAAGATATATGTCGTGTTAAAGGTTTCAGTGTCATGAGCTTAATGCATTAGTAATTAATAACTTGTTTGATCCACAAGTTTCTCGATGGTATAATATTCATGTGTTCAATCTTTATTAATATACAACCTAAGAATACACCTCACAATTTTTCATTGACTTTTTAGCATGTTTTATCTTAGGTAATCAAGAATGATGGATTGGAATGGAATGATGGGAGTTAGCGTTGGAGTTTTAATAAACTTGTTTTGTTCCATCCTTCGCAAACATTTTATGATAATGTTTTGAACTTATGATGTATTGTTTTTGTGCAACGATCTTGTGGACAAGTAAACTCTGATTTTCACTAATGATGGAACAATGTTTCATGGTTTGTTTTTAAACGTCTTCTTTATGAGTCGTTCTTTTAATACTCTTCTGTGTTGACTATGATTTAACACCCAATTAGTTGGTTCTGCTGCGTGTAAATTTAGGGGTGTTAAAAGAGAAAAAGAGGAGAAGAGGTCGAGCATAGTAATTAATTCCATAGGAAACAACTTGTAATCTCATATACTCTTGTAATCGTTTAGTTTTTGTTATCATTTGTTAACTCGGTTAGTTTACCTTGGCTAAATTATTACTCTTGTATTGATTATGATATTTGAAGGCTAATACCTACGGTTATTAGCCATTATTCTGAAGATTTGAATGTTTGGTTTTGTTTATATTGATGGCTTTTAAATTAAGTAGATATGTTTGATTTATGTTTATCATTTTATCTTGTTTACGTGCTTTGAAGCGACCTATCAAATCAATTGCTGGATCTAGTAATACGAACCAAGTAATCTAGATGACGGGATGGCTCTTCATATAGTAATTACATCTAGACCAATAGGATCATGAAGAATAACCTATCTTTGCCTTTAGATTACAAGTTTAGTTGGACCGGCAGGTGACCCTTGTGATCAACGAGTATGTTCTCAATTAATTGGTAAAGACTTGGTTAGTGAACTACTAGTGTATGAATTGCCTTTAAGCAGTAAGTAGTGTAAAGCGATCTTGAGCTAGGGGGGGGGGTTTACAAGATCTACAAGGGCATTGCTTTAATCCCTAAGATAGATTATAATCAGCAAATAAGGATGCTTTAGGCAGATATGTTTAATTGTGACAGAATTCTTCGTATCTAGGTCTTAGGAAGATGTAACGCCTAAGTCTTAAGAATGATATGCCGCCTCGAGATAAGTAATCATTGCACTAAATAAATAAACCAACATTCTAATTAGATTAATCATGGCTAATACAGTTTTCTTATAGTTGGCTATACGCAGTACTTTTATCTCCTTTAATGTAACAGATTTATTATTGTGTCTTAAGATTCACATAGTCCCACAAACCCGTGCCAGTCTCTCAGGCTGAAAACCCCCCTTATCTATTAGATTTAGAATTAACATAGGTTTAGCATAGGTTTAACATAGAATAGAATTAACTTTTTCTAGATAACCAAAATATTAATAAATTGAAATATTGTTTCTCGCTCTTAGTGATCGACCCTACTTACCATGAAACTACCATCTGACCGGGTACACTGCCCGTTAAGGTTTATTTTTGGTAAAGTCGGCAAAATATAAATTTAAAACTTGAAACATAAATTACAAACACACAACGACCATTCAAGTTTTTGCGCCAGTTGCCCGGGGAGTGAAAAATTAATCTTAAAAAGTATTATTTGATATTTTGATTGTTTATAAACATTAATAAATATCTAACCTTTAGGATTATATGTAAATTTTAGATTAGTGTATAATACAGTATATTTTGCTTGATATTTGTTTGTTGTTAATTGTTTATTATCTTTAGTAGTTCGTGTGTTTAATTGTTTTTGTATAAATACAACAATTCGGTCGAAAACCCATACGGCTAACCAATTCCATGGATACGGCGTATCCAACTTTCTTATCCAATACAACATATTTGTTCAAAGATTAATACGGCGTATTCAGACTTATTGAATACGGCGTATCGATCGACTGATACAGTAGCAGTCGCTATTTTTCGTATTCGATTTCCTGTTTTCTGTGTTCTCTCCCCTGAGGGCACATCCTACTGATTGTTTGTTCTTATTCTCAGAAAACCATTTGACGTAGAAAGGAATCACTATGGCGGAACCAAATGAATATATTTCCGTTACCTAAAGAACTTCCTCTCTAATGATAACAAAGGAAGAATGGTCGAGAAGAGTTTTCTTGAAATACAAGGAACATTTTTGGTGAAAATACGTGATAATACTTTCAATGGGATAATTGGAGAAAACACGTTTAAACACATTGATAATTTTCTCGAAGTAGTTGGGCCACTCAAAATAAAAGGGCTGAGTCAGGATCGATTTAGGCTTAGCATCTTCCCTATCTCACTCGCAGGTGCCGCAAGTGAATGGTTTAAAAAGGATTGTATTGGCTCAGTTACTACTTGGGAAGATTTGGTAGAAAAGTTCGTACAAAAATTCTACCAACTTTCTGATAACAATGAAGAGATGGAAACTGATGAAGATGATGACCCCAACGATATTGCTGACATCTTTAAGATCGAAGGCAACTTATTTGACTTCGAGACACCCTTGTGTAAAGCATTCAATGAATTCAACTATCTCCTTAAAATCGACACGGATCTGTTTACTTTCGATATCCAAGAAATCAAGACTTACAAGGAGTATGAGTTGAATAATAATATGACAGGGGATCTTGAGGAACCATGGTCAGATAACGGGGTACCATATAAACTATGTCATCATATATATGAACCATATAGTTTTAAGAATGGAAAGACTAAATGGCCCACGTGTAGCTCAGAGATTGATGGGTTCGAGTCGGATGTATGACTTATTTTTAGGATCACAAATGGTATGATGAATTGACAGATGGGAAGCTGAAAGAAGAAGCTTTAATGCATAAGGCCAGATTTGAAGAATCATGGGGGGATGCAACTCCCAGAGTAATGAAATTCTGCGTATGGTTGAAAAATAGTTTTGAGAACTTCCATGAACTAGATTATGATGTATTAGTAAAACTAGAAGAATGATGGTGGAAGGTAAATGCTCATGTTAACACCCTATTTACTCGTTGGAAAAATCACGGCCAGGGACCATATGCGAACGGCAAAACTGATAAGGCTTATGACCCTTATCTTGATATTAACCGTATCTTTGGTAGGAACTATGAAGCAAACAATGCTGGTAATACTCAAGACAATCATGAATATAAGCAGGACCATCATGATCCATCAGTCTACAATATTAGAAGATTCGAGATGATGAAATACTCATTCGATGCTAATGATGAGTATGTTGCCATTAAAGAACGCAAGCACTCTGACCACTTAAGAACCAACGTTGATGCATGTCAAGCTTATCAAGAACTTTTTTGCACTATGGATGAGGGATGACTCTTGACAAAGGCAAAGGAAGAATAAAGAAAGCTGAAGAAAAAAGTCTAAATTAAAGACTAGCTGAAAGAAAAGTGCTTCTAGGGAGACAACCCAAATTGTTATTTATTTTTATCGAGTCTATCTTCCCAGACATCAATACGGCGTATTCGCTCCATACCATACGGTATATTGAATGTCTGGGTGTAACCAGTCCTTTATTTTTATGCACTTTAAAAGATTATTGTCAGTTCTGTCTATACGGCATATTCATGCACATGATACGACGATGTAGCATACTGACCCGTATTTAGATACTTTTTATAGGTTTCTCTATACGGCGTATTATAGTTTATGGATACGGTGTATTGATCTCCTATACAGTTTGTTTAGTTTATTTATAAATAACCATAGGATACCCGAGATAGGATTTTGCATGGTTTTTCCTAAATTTTGCACAGGACCTCACTGTAAAGAAATCGACAAAGTTGGTGAAGTATCGATCATCTGGAATCCTATGTTTGTTGTAGTCATGCTGGCATTCAGACGCATTTACAACCCACATTCTTGCTCATAAACTCCCATTCTAATTCTTTTGATTCTTGTTTTTAATGTTTTATCTATACAATAAGGATGTTGTATAATTTAAGTGGGGGGATGGGAATTAGAATGCATACTTTTCCTATTTTTCTCACTAAAATGCCTAAATAATGCTCAAATTTTAAAGCCTCTGCTAACTGATTTTTAAGCTCTATTATAGAATTATCTTTTACCTTAACATTATATTTCAAAAATGCAATGTCTTCCTCATAAACAACTTCATTTTTTTAATGAACAACAATTCTAGCTTCTAGAGATTCTAAGCCTATTTGATAACCTATAATTTCTAGATTAGATTTTTTAAGAGCATCACGCTGTGACAAACTATTTTTTTGAAGACTATCAGATGATTTTATTTTAAGCAATCTTTGGAGCATATTTTTGTACATCAGTAATTTGAGCTTGATGAACTGGATGAACCTTAAGACAAATTGTGGCCATTCGAGCAAAGTATTGTTGGTCCTCTTCAGCTGATAGCTCCAATTCAAAACCACCTATTCCATCTTGAACAACAGTCATTTGTCATAGTCTCTACTGGTAATAAATACTTCTTGGAGCATCTCCCATGTCTATTCGCCCTGATTTCCTGTGCCCTACATTCTCTAAGTAAATGACCTCTCCTGTGACAGTTGTGAACATTCAACCTTTGTTAATCAAAGCCAACAGTTTCCTTGCCATGGAAATTCAAATTCCATCATGTCTTCTTAAGAACTCTTCCCCCTCATGTAAAGAGCATGGCTACCACAATTGAGATCCCATCTCTTAAGATCAACGGTATCAATCTGCTCTATTCTTCATTATCAACGTTGTACTATTAGATAATTGACAAAAAGGAATAACATTACATCTTCACATAGTTAGAAATAAGCTTGACCCATTAACCAGCAGAATGAAATCAAAAGCAGGTAATAACTGCTTCATTCGTACTGCTAGAGTCAACTGAAAGATACAAAAAGATTACATTATGAGAGTTTTGAGAGCGCTTGACTTAATTGGCTTTTGATCTCATCATATGACATCTTAATTTTGTAGCAAATCGTCCCATGCTCTAGACCCAATAGAGCATGCTTTGTTACAACATGATCAAGGCAATATTGGTTCCAAGCTGATGGTAGACATACTCTTAGCAACTTAATATTTGCATCTTCCTAGAGATAACTTCACATCAATCTAATGGCTGATGAGTTTCCTAAAACTATCATAGTTTTATCCATCCCTTCCAGATCTTGATCAGTAAAATTCTCATATTGCGCTTTATAATGGTCATCTGCATTTCTTTGATCTTTGTTGCCTCCAAACCTGTTTTGATAGCTTCCCATAGAGGCTTTGGCTTCCTTGATTCACATTAAACTTCAATAAGGTTCATCAGGAATGGCAACAAACAAAGTGCTTTTTTGCTTTTAATTCATTCTTTCTTGCCAGCTTTTGTTCTACAGTTTTAGGAGGAATAGGACCTTCAGCACTAGCTGATGCAACAGTAGGTGCATCACCCTTCACAATAACCTCCCAAAGAGCATAATCAGTATGAGTAAGATATTGCTCCAATCTCAAGGCGTCTATAGATCCATATCCTAGTTTTGAGTACAGTAATTTTAGTTCAGACACGTTTGGGTAGTTTTTAGACAGTGATCCCATCTTCCTCTTTGAAATTGAATTTTTGAGAACTTGTATAGATACAGTGTTTCTTCAAATTCAAAGTTTTCACAAGCACTGATTACCACTATTTTGATCCCTACTTGACAGATCTTACTTAGCTTTTAAAGCTTAGTAAATTGTATAATCCAAGAATAACTATGGTAAAACTAAATTGAGATAATATCACAAACTAAGCAAAATCTAGTTTGCAAACTAAATTAAAACAATGAAATAGTAAAACAAACTTTACTAAACTTTCAATATATGAAAACTATACAAAATAGCTATGAATACTAACTATGATTGATATGCAAACTATGAATACTAATATGAAAACTGATGTGTAAAACTGATAGCTAGATCTATGCCAGTAAGTGTCTGACATATTCCAAAGTGAAGGTTGAGCACCAGAAGCCATCAGGGCTACTCCAACAACCTGAAATCCCTAAGTGGGAATGGGAAAAGATAACCATGGACTTTGTTACGGGACTTCCAAGAACCCCGAGTGGCTACGACTCTTATGGGTTTATTATTGATACGGGATTTACAAAAGTCGCTACACATTTTACCGATTAAGAATACCGATATCATGGAAAAGCTCACTCATTATAAATAAAAGAGATTGTTTGTAGCCAGTTTGAGTGCCTATATTAATTAATTCAGATCGAGATAGTCATTTGCATCCGGATTTTGGAGAACACTTCAAAAGCCTTGTGGGGTACCGACGGAAATATGAGTACGACTTACCACCAAAAAATGGATGGCCTGAGTGAAAGGACGATTCAGACTTTGGAAGACATGTTACGAGCTTGTGTGATTGATTTTGGAGGTAGTTGGGATCGACATCTACCCTTGGTCGAATTCTCATACAATAATAGCTATCACGCGAGTATCAAGGCTGCACCGTTTGAAGCTCTATATGGACGTAAAATTTTATCGTCCATTTGCTGGAGTGAGGTTGGAAGAATAGCAACTTACTATCCCGAAAAGATGAGGGAACAACCGAGTACATTTTTCTTAGTAATCAAGAACCGCTTGCTAGCCGCTCGAAGTCGTCAAAAGAGTTATGCGAACGTCAGACGCAAACCGTTGGAATTCAATGTGGGAGACATGGTCATGCTAAAGGTATCACCTTGGAAAGGCGTAATTCGATTCGGTAAACGTGGTAAGTTGAGTCCACGGTATGTTGGGCCATTCAAGATCATTGATAGAATTGGTCCCGTAGCGTATAAGTTGGAGTTACCCAATGAACTCCGTGGAATTCATAATACCTTTCACATTTCCAACCTCAAGAAATGCTTAGCGGATGAGAACCTGGTTATTCTACTCGAATAGATTCAACTCGACGACAAATTGCACTTTATAGAAGAACAGATAGAAATCATGGACCGTGAGGTGAAGTAACTTAAACAAATCCGTATTCCCATAGATAAGGTTTGTTGGAACTCGCGGTGAGGTCCGGAATTCACATGGGAATGAGAAGATTATTTCAAGAACAAGTATCCTCATCTCTTCCTAAGTAATCAGAAGGCGAGCAAGAGGAATCGAGCACCGGGACGGCACTCCCCGTAAAGGGGAAGAGGATGTAACATTTTATATTTAAGGTTACTATTTATCCCAAGCTTATATTTAATCTCTAAATTTTTGAGAATTAATTTTATTATTTTAGCCGGTTTTTATTAAAAATCATCGTTACAGTCATTTGCGAGTCTTACCTTGAATAACTAACTGTTTATCGACCGAGAAATCAACAAATTCCATATTTTTAACTTTGATAGTGTTTATTAATTTTGTATAAGTGATTTTTATGTGACTTTTAATCGTGTTTTTATAATTTGTAGTGCGTTAATTAAATAATTGGGCCCGAGATTTAAAAGATGTAAAATATTTAACAAAAGTGGGCCGAAGCCTTCTCCTTTTCCCTTTGTATTCGGCAGCCCACACAAAAACCCAAACCCACACTTAATGAAATTTTACAAGCCCATTCCTTGTGTTTATAAGCCAACTGAACCCTCATAGATTACACACACACACACACACAACGTTTAAAAATAAAAACCATCGGTCTTCCCCTTTTTTTCTTCCTGTGTTCGACGACAGAACCAAAAACACCACCATCAGTCATCAAAAATCCACCTTAACCATCTCATTCTACTCCAAATCAATCCTACACAAAACCCTAATCATCCCTAATAATAACTAATCAACTCAAGTTCTTGATTTTTATAAAATAAATCATCTCCAAGTTTTATTGATTCTTGATGTGAAAAAGGCATATAAGGTTTGATTGTGTTAATTATTGAAAGGTTTGGGTAAAAGAAAGTTAGGGTTTGAGTTTGGTTTGTCTCTTTTGGGTTTCGGCTAGACAAGAAAAGAAGGAAGGAAAGGATTTTGATCTCTTTGTTGGTTTCCATTGTGTTAGTAAGTGATTTTTAAACCCTTTTGTGTTGATAAAATCTATTTAATTCAGGTGTTTGATTTTACTCTTGATGTGAGCATGCCATGGTCTTAACTTGTTTATTTGATTTGATCAATATTATGAAAGTTTATGATGTTTTATGGATAATGTTATAAGATTTGTTATGGCATTGCATATGGATAGGTAGTGATTGGAATAAGTTTTGATGGAGTTAAAAGAAGGATTTTGAGGCTGCTTTAAGATCAGTAGAAAAAAGAGGTTATAACGAATAGTTTTTGGCTTGGAGCCTACTGTTAAATTACATAGATAGATAGATATGGGTTTTGGCTATATGTGGCTAATTGGATAGAGCCATATCTCCTCCAGATGAGCGAGATATGGCCGATTTACAAAAACTAGTCAGTTCTGGAACATCACTTGGAAAAGGGGTTAAACTCTATATTTTTACACTAAAAGGTTAGAATAAACAGATGAGACCTGTAGTAGACACATAGAGCTAACACGTCCATTTTTCCTCACTTGAATTGCTATCATATATTAGGATTTATGGTTGTTTCCATGAAGGGTTAAAATTCAGGAAATATTCTGGTTTGGGTGTTCAGGGGTAAACTAGTCATTTCACGTGGTTTTGAAACTTTTTAGAAGGCGGGGCCTGAATTTTTAGAAACTAGATTCAATATTCTTTCTGTAAGAGAAAACCTTACATTTTTACCCTATCATAGATTAGGATATAAGTACGGCTAATCGATTCAATTCATAAATTTTAAAATTACGTCTTGGTCTTGAGTTCTCAAACATATAGATACACAATGGTAAACGTGAGTTTAAGAGTATGAACTTAGAGGGTGATTATATTGGAAAAAAATATATATATTAAAGTCATTCAATTTAGGAATAAGAACACTTGAATAAGTCATAATGCAATGCCATTGCATATCTTGTAAATATATCTCATTAAATGTGATTATTTTTAACTATTGGTTCTTATTATACTAAGTCGCGTCACGTCTTCTAGGTGGTGCTTAGAAGTATTTCTCGCTTGTCCGAAGACTCATCTAACTTCTGATCTATTTGCTCTTACGGTGAGTTCATAGCCTCGCCTTTACAAATTTAAATGTTTTATAAACCTTGCGAGGGAGATACATGCTAGTTTTATAAATCAACAACAAGGTGAAATATTTTTTGATGCTGACCCGATTCGTGAGACCAATATAGCATGGTAGCTAATTTGCCAAAAAGGCCTCGAATATATGAACTTTGTAATTACCCTATGAAAGTAATCACTATACAAATAAATAGATCTATTGGACTGTCAGGAGTATGTATCCATAGCGTGAATACTCTGCAACGGACATTGTATTGAGAATTTTCTTGGGTAAATGGCAATAATACCTAGTGTAGGGGCAATTTGTGTGCATATGAAAAGATATATGCCGTGTTAAAGGTTTCAGTTTCATGAGCTCAATGCATTAGTAATTAATAACTTGTTTGATCCACGAGTTTCTCGATGATATATATATGCTTGTGTTCACTCTTTTATTAATATAAACTCTATGAATTCACTCAACGTTTTTCATTGACTTTTTAAGCATGTTTTATCTTCGGTAATCAAGAATGATGGATTGGAATGGAACGATGGGAGTTAGCGTTTGAGTTTTAATAAACTTGTTTTGTTCCATCCTCCGCAAACATTTTATGATAATGTTTTGAACTTATGATGTATTGTTTTTGGGCAACGATCTTGTGGACAAGTAAACTATGATTTTCACTAATGATGGAACAATGTTAATGTTTATTTTTAAAACGTCTCTTTTGAGTCGTTCTTTATACTCTTAGGTTGTTGTACTATGATTTAACACCCAATTAGTTGGTTTCGCTGCGTGTAAATTTGAGGGTGTTAAAAGACAAAAAGAGCAGAAGAGGTCGAGCATAGTAATTAATTCCATAGGAAACAACATGTAATATCCTATACTCTTGTAATCGTTCAGTTTTTGGTATCATTTGTTAACTCGGTTAATTTACCTTGGCAAAATTATTACTCTTGTATTGATTATGATATTTGAAGGCTAATACCTTCAGGGTATTAGCCATTGTTATGAAGATTTAATTGTTTGGTTTTTTTTATATTGATGGCTTAATTTATCGTTGATTGTTTGTTTATGTTTATTAGTTTTTGCTTCTTTACGTGCTTTTGTATGCGACCTATCATTCAACTAATTGGTAAAGACTTGGTTAGTGAACTACTAGTGTATGAATTGCCTTTAAGTAGTAAGTGGGTAAAGTCTCTATGAGATAGGGTTTAACAAGATCACCATTGCTTTAATCCTTAAGATAGATTATAATCAGCAAATAAGGATGATTTATGCAGATAGGTTTAATTGTGACAGAATTCTCCGTATCTAGGTCTTAGGAAGAAGTAACGCCTAAGTCTTAAGAATGATATGCCGCCTCGAGATAAGTAAATCAATGATTAAAATAAACAAACCCAACTGTTCTAATTAGATTAAACATGGCTAAAAATTAAAAAACAATTTTTTTTTCTTATATTTGGCTAGACCGCTCTTTTATCTTCTGTTAATTTACTTGCGTGTATTATTGTGTCTTAAGTTGATCTTAGTCACCACAAAACCCGTGCCAGTCTCTCAGACTGAAAAACCCCCTTATCCGTTAGATTTAGAATTAACATAGGTTTAACATAGAATAGAATTAACTTAGTCTAGATAACCAAAATATTAATAAATTGAAATATTGTTTCTCGCTCTTAGTGATCGACACCCTACTTACCATGAAACTCCCATCTGACCGGGTACACTGCCCGTTAAAGTGTTGTTTTTGGTAAAGTCGGCAAAATATAAATTTAAAACTTGAAACATAAATTACAATCACACAACGACACATCAAGTTTTTTGCGCCGTTGCCGGAGAGTGAAAAATTTAATCTTAAAATTTATTTGATATTTTGATTTTTAACATTAGAATAATCTAACCTTTAGGATTAGTGTAATTTAGATTAGTGTATAATTCTATATATTTGCTTGTGTATTTGTTTGTTTAATTATTTATTAGTTTAGTTGTTCGTGTGTTTAATTGTTTTCTAATACACTGTTCTGGTCGATAACCCGATACGGCGTATCCATTTCCATTGGGTACGGCGTATCTAAGTTTCTTATCCAATACAGCGTATTCATTCAAAAGATTAATACGGCGTATTCAGACTTATTAAATATGGCGTATCGATCACTTGATACAGTAGCAATCTCAATTTTTCATATTCGATTTCCTATTTTCTGTGTTCTCTCCCTTGAGGGCACATCCTACTGATTGTTTGTTCTTATTCTCAGGAAACTGTTCGACAAAGAAAGGAATCACGATGGCGGAACCAAATGAATATATTTTCGTTACCCGAAAAAACTTCTTCTCTAATGATAACGAAGGAAGAATGGTCGAGAAGATTTGGTAGAAAAATTCATACAAAAATTCTACCAACTTTCTGATAACAATGAAGAGATGGAAATTGATGAAGATGATGACCCAAACGACATTGTTGACATCTTTAAGAACGAAGGAAACTTATTTGACTTTGAGACACCTTGTGTAAAGCATTCAATGAATTCAACTATCTCCTTAAAATCGACACGGATCTGTTTACTTTCGATATCCAAGGAATCAAGACTTACGAGGAGTATGAGTTGAATAATAATACGACGGGGGATCTTGAGGAACCATGGTCAGATAACGGGGTGCCATATCTACCGTGTGATCATATATGTGAACCATATCATTTTAAGAATGGAAAGACTAAATGGCCCACGTATAGCTTAGAGATTGATGGGTTCTGTAATGGTGGAAAACTACCCGAAGTTCGATCGGAAGTAGACTTATTTTTAATCACAAATGGATGAATTGAATTTGACAGTATGGGAAGCGAAAGAAGAAGCTTAATGCATAAGCCGATATGAAGAATCATGGGGTGATTGCAACTCCCAGTAGTAATGAAATTCTGCGTATGGTTGAAAGAATAGTTTTTGAGAATTCCATGAACTAGATTATGAGTATTAGTATAACTAGAAGAATGATGGAGGAAAGTAAATGCTCATGGTTAACACCCTATTTCCTCGTTGGAAAAGAATCACGGCCAGGGACCATATGCTAACGGCAGAACTGATAAGGCTAGAACCTTATCTTGGATAATAACCGTATCTTTGGTAGGTAACTATTAAGCCTAACACTGGGCTGGTAATACACAAGACAATTCATGAATATTAATCAGGACCACATGATCCTACATCTACAATAATTAAGAAGATTCGAGATAGAAAAACTCATTCGATGCTAATGATGAGTATGTTGCCATTAAAGAACGCAAGCACTCTGACCACTTAAGAACCAACGTTGATGCATGTCAAGCTTATCAAGAACTTTTTTGCACTATGGATGAGGGATGACTCTTGACAAAGGCAAAGGAAGAATAAAGAAAGCTGAAGAAAAAAGTCTAAATTAAAGACTAGCTGAAAGAAAAGTGCTTCTAGGGAGACAACCCAAATTGTTATTTATTTTTATCGAGTCTATCTTCCCAGACATCAATACGGCGTATTCGCTCCATACCATATGGCGTATTGAATGCCTGGACGTAACCAGTCCTTTATTTTTATGCACTTTAAAACATTATTTTCAGTTCTGTCTATACGGCATATTCATGCACATGATACCACGATTTGGCATACTGACCCGTATTTAGATACTTTTACAGATTTCTCTATACGGCGTATTATAGTTTATGGATACGACGTATTGATCTCCTGTACAGTTTGTTGAGTTTATTTATAAATAATCGTAGGATACCCGAGATAGGATTTTCCATGGTTTTTCCTAAATTTTGCACAGGACCTCGCTGCAAAGAAATCGACAAAGTTGGTGAAGTATCGATCATCTGGAATCCTATGTGTGTTGTAATCATGCTGGCATTAAGACGCATTTACAACGCACATTCTTGCTCATAAACTCAACTTGGAGAATCTACCGAGCAAAATATTAGGGGAGTTTCTCATTCTAAATCTTTTGATTCTCGTTTTTAATTTTTTATCTATACAACAAGGATGTTGTATAATTCAAGTGGGGGGATGGGAATTAGAATGCATACTTGTCCTATTTTTCACACTAAAATGCTTAAATTATGCTCAAATTTTAAAAAATTTCAAGCATACTTTTATGAAATTACTAGTTACATAACTCACACACAATAACCCTTATTAGATATTATGAGGATTTAACCTTATCCGTTTCCAAATGTTTACCCAAATTCCATAAAATAAGATAGCCGGTGAGTTGAGAGCTTTAGAACTTGGGCATGGTATACCTATTCGATATCACAATAATGATTACTATGGGATTTAGATGGGAGTACTTGTTTTAATGGTAAATTTCTAGGATTACAACCAAAAAGCATATATTTATTGTTTTATTAAGCTAACTAACACTGGTTAATTAAATACCGAATAAACCCTTAGTTTACTCTCATATAAGAGTAAAGATACCCTTATAAAAACCTGTAGAGCCAGCCCTTTCGGAATAACACCAACTAATTTTTTCGTTACATGCTTTACACCTTAGGCCAACCCTATTAGATAAAGTCCATTTACATTGCAAGTTTGCATAAAGTGTAAAGTATGTATTCCTGATCTTGTGTCCATTTTCTATCTTTGGTACCGTTGGGAAGAAATTTTCACATTGCAAATGAATGTATAAAAAGAATCAAAACTTATGTAATTTTACTACCATCACAATTATTAGGTACGTTCCCGAAGAATTAAGAATATCTTAGTAATAATAACAGAGTTTGTTTTATGAATCGAGAAGATGGTGAAATTACATCGAGATTGTAGTTATGTAATAAAAAAATTAGAAAAACGCAACAAAAAAGAGGAGGAAAGTTAGAAGATAATCGTTTCGCAAAAGCTCAAACCGAAGGAATTATATAATGAAGGATCGATTATTCGTTGATACGTCTTAAAAGTTCAAAACGATTTAAAGGTTTTGTGTAAAGTGGTAATATTCGCCACGTGTCATATTTAAAATATGTAAAGTATGGGATGATTGGAAGTTGACCGTAACAGTGAACGCCAACTAGGTTGTTGTATGTTTATTAAAGATCAGACGTTTGTGTATATAGTTGTGTCTTTATCATGGTAACGGTCGGAAAAAGTATCTAGCAACTTGTGCCTTATTTGTTTTGGACTTAGTCTATTTGTTTCGTAATTTTTATTTAACAACAATTTATTTCACTTTCCTAATTATTAACCTTGGGTTTTACTCAAACAAGGATGTGATCGAGTCATGCATGTCAATTCTGTCGTTACAGCCATGTATGCATAATTCAGATGCCTTGTTGGTTTATTACTTTTGGTGAAAGTTAGAAGATCCATACCCTATATCACTCTTCATCCTAACCCTTAGTTAAACTCGAATGAGGATGTGATCGAACACACATGTCTATTATGTCATTACGACCATGTATGTGTGATTCAGCTGCCTTATTAGTGTGGGTACTTTTGGTGAAATATTGTTAGAATGATCAACCCTAATCTTATAATACAAACCCATTTTACCTTTAAAAACTTGTAACTCCTAGCTCAATTGGTGGAGAGTGATCCTATGCCAAGCCTATGATAGAATACTAGTCAGACGAGCAAGTAACGAATTAGTTACATGTTACCACTAGGAATAGTTGAGTGATTTGATGTTTTTCTTCTACCTATTCGCGAGGTGTTTGGTTGTAGCTTGTAATAGATCAAATAAATGCTTAAACGGAAAAATCTTTAGGGATATATTTTCATAAACTTCTAAAGGCTACTTGAGGACAAGTAGGATTTAAGTGGGGGGTTATTTGATGAAATCAAATAACATTACTTTTATAGCATCATTTATCCTATGTAAATAACCCATTTTGTAAAATAAAGCAAATAAAAATTACTTAATTCGTGTATGTATTTGGGAAATGCAGTATTTATTGAGTACTTAGTGAAGATTATCAAAAATGTTACGCATTCTGTGTAGCTTAAAACAGAAGAAATAGAAGAACCAGATTCTGACACGCCTATACTCCGTAACCATCAAGGAAGATACGGTAATCTTGTGCTCAGCGCATCCACTAAAGACCACGAAGGAACAAGATTCAATATGTCGTATCCAAAAGAAGCCTATACGCCGTATTCAAGATATAGTAATAAAATATTCTGGAAGATATCAAACGTGGTCCCTACTCTAAGAAACCCCCGATACGCCGTATTGACCTCAGTCAATACGCCGTATCGACCATATTCCAGACCTTATAAATAGAAAACTCAAAAACGAGTTTTCAGTGTGCTAAATCATATTTTCGATACCTAAACCATAAAAGTCAATTTTCAGAGGAGAAGAAGTGCAGAAAAGGTCTTGCAACGTAATCAATTCCATAGGAAACAACTTGTAATCTCCTATACTCTTGTAATCGTTCAGTTTTTGGTATCATTCGTTAACTCGGTTAGTTTACCTTGGCTAAATTATTACTCTTGTATTGATTATGATGTTTGAAGGCTAATACCTTCGGGTACTAGCCATTATTATGAAGATCTGAATGTTTGGTTTGTTTATCTGGATTGCTTAATTTATCGTTGATTGCTTCTTTATATTTATCAATTTATACTTGTTTACATGCTTTTGTATGCGACCTATCATTCAACTGGATCTAGTGATACGGACCAAGTAATCTAGATGCCGGAACAGCTCTCCATATAGTGATTTATACATCTAGACCAATATGATCACAAATAATGACCTATCTTTGCCCTTAGATTGCAAGCTTAGTTGGATCGGCAGGTGACCCAAGGATCAACGAGTATGTTCTCAATTAATTGGTAAAGACTTGGTTAGTGGACTACTAGTGTATGAATTGCCATTAAGCAGTAAGTGGGTAAAGTCTCTATGAGCTAGGGTTTAACAAGATCACCATTGCTTTAATCCCTAAGATAGATTATAATCAGCAAATAAGGATGCTTTATGCGGATGCGTTTAATTGTGACAGAATTCTACGTGTCTAGGTTTAAGGAAGAAGTACCGCCTTAATCTTAAGAATGATATGCCGCCTCGAGATAAGTAATCATTGCACTAAATAAACAAACCAACGTTCTGATTGGATTAATAATGGTTAATACAATTTTCTTATATTTGGCTAGACCGCTCTTTTATCTTCTGTTAATTTGCTTGCGTGTGTTTTAGTGTCTTAAGTTGATTTTAGTCACCACAAAACCCGTGCCAGTCTCTCAGGCTGAAAACCCCCCTTATCCGTTAGATTTAGGATTAACATAGGTTTAGCATAGGTTTAACATAGAATAGAATTAACTTAGTTTAGATAACCAAAATATTAATAAATTGAAAGATTGTTTCTCGCTCTTAGTGATCGACACCCTACTTACCATGAAACTCCAATCTAACCGGGTATACAGTCTGTTAAAGTGTTGTTTTTGGTAAAGTCGGCAAAATATAAATTTAAAACTTGAAACATAAATTAAAACCACACAACGACACATTAAGTTTTTGGCGCCGTTGCCGGGGAATGAAAATGTAATCTTGATTTTTATTTGATATTTTAGTTTTTAACATTAGAATAGTCTAACCCTTAGGATTAGTGTATAATTCTGTATATTCTATATATTTACTTGTATATTTGTTTGTTTAATTGTTTATTAGTTTAGTTGTTTTTGTTCTTAATTGTTTTCTAATACACCGTTCTGGTCGATAACCTAATACGGCGTATCCACTTCCATTGGATATGGTGTATCCAACTTTCTTGTCCAATACAGCGTATTCATTCAAAAAATTAATACGGCGTATTCAAACTCATTGAATATGGCGTATCAATCATCTGAAATAGTTTCAGAGAAGTTTTTCATACTCGAACTTAAACCTCAAAATTTTATACACATCTTTTTCCAAATTGGTTCTACTGATAATTTTCTGGTATTTTCAGTAACA
>BQNB010032087.1:0-53459 GCA_026074375.1 Tanacetum coccineum
TAGTCTCCAACTATCTTTGAGTGGTCTTAATCTTAGTAATCCTATCAATACGAACCTCTGATATGTAGTGAACTATATCATAAATGGTATCCTCAAGATCAGGAATACCTCCTCTAGAAGACTCAGAACTATCACCAATAGCCAATAGATCTACAATGATCTTTTTCGTGTCTGCCGCACTAGCCTCTGCCTCAAACTCCTCATCATCCTCCCTAACATCACTAGTAGTAATTTCAACTCTCATACCTACACCATCCTCAGTTTGAGCTACAACTCCATGACTAATACCTACATCTGCATCAGCCTCTGCGTCAGTAGTATCCACCTCCATATCCTCTTCTCTGCTATCCTCGGATAAGTATGAATCTCTAAACCTCTTGCGAGGTGGTAAGAGATTAGCAGGAGTAGGGGCTATCGACCTCGAATCACAAGTAGGTGATGGTACTGAAGCAGTAGGGGACCTATATCTCTTGCGAGATGGTCCAGAAGAAAGTGAAGATGAATCCAATGACCTCTCAAAAGATGAACATAAGGATGACTCTGATGTAGTTGGTGGGTAAGGAGTAGACAATGGTGCAAACCTCCAACTTCTAAATGCCTCACTACGTCGTAGAGTCTTAGCAAGTGATTGATGAACAAATCTATGTGGTGTAGATGAATCAGCATCGGTGGTGTTTGGTGGTGTATGTCCGGATAAGGAATGATCTGAAGGTGAACTAGAAGAGGATGAGTCTGGTGAAGACTGATGATCCGATGAATGATGAGATACACGTCTCCATGCAAGTCTACGAGCAGGAATGGGTCCAACTCTCTTCCTCGCAGTCAACAATCTACACGGCCTATTAGAATGGGTGCAGTAAGGTCGACCGAAATGGATAGCCTCACCGGGTCGGATAAGAGTCGTTGAACGTCAACAAATCCTGGGTGGGGCAACAATAGGGGCACGAGGAAACTCTGATGATGTTGCAAGAGTGTCATGAGATGACGATCTCGAGGGTGAAACCAATGGCAAATCTGATACAGGAGGTAAGGAATCATCCGATGGATCAAAATCAGAAAAAGATGAATAATCCATTAAATCAAGTACCCCAGTAGGTGAGACGACTAAAACTGTCCCCACATCTGATGCAACTAAGGGATCAGCTGGACCAATAGGAACCTCAGGGATAACAAGGATAATAGCAGGAATAGCACCAAATAGAATCACTCGTGGGACACGATAACCCACGCTCTCCTCAGACGAATCAGATGAAATATAAATAATAGGAGCAACCATGACCTGCAAAAGCACAAGTTTATATAAATCTCTTTATATGAAACCATGCAACGTGCAAGCAAAGTCAAGAAGATAAGCATGATGTAAAAATATGATATGGCAAAATCATGAATAAAGTAATTATAGTAATATGATATATAATCAGTACTTATATATATTAAATGCTATTATTATATGATATGTATGTAAGCAGGTAAAAGCACATAAGATCACATACTGGTTATAGCCCAGACCTAGATATACTACCTGGTTCTCTATAACCTTGGTTCTAGATACCAATCTGTCACACCTCCAAACGGGGCCTAGTCGAAAACACGTATCCGGGGGCGTGACGTCATAATACACATAACATAAAATATAGAGAACAACATCTAAGGGTACGTTTAAAATCCAACATCGTTGCATTAATTAAAATATTTAGAGTTTTACATAGGCCCAGAGATAATATGCGGAAGCGAATAAAAGGTTTTAAAGTTTGACAATGATGTTATCATTGATAATAATAATTCTTGAAAATCGGTCCAATGCATGGCAACATCATAAAGCAAGCAAAGACATCCATAGCTAAGCACCTGAGAAAAACATTTTAAAACGTCAACATAAAGTTGGTGAATTCATAGGTTTGAATTTAATATGAAAAGTGAACCACAAGTTCACAGTACGCACATGACAGTTATAGGAGACACAACTTCACATAAAAAGGAATTTACGTTTGCGCTTAGCTCATGACACCGAAGCTCAATTTAAAAGGAAGCATATTATATGCCAAATAGAATTACTCGCCGTAAAGGTATCCGACCAAGATCACCTATTGAAAATCCGACATGGTATATATCCGTTTATCGGGAGCCCCGTGAGTAGTGAGCGCTACTCACCCGGATAGGGATAATTAGTCCTAATAGATCTATTTACAACATTCGTGCTTACTTAACCAGTACTGTCGGTTAAGCAATTGACGGTTCATGATAATTTGGGCATTAGTGGTTTATTCGCAACTTAGAAAAAACGTAATCAGGAACAGGCAACGTAAAGTAACTGTGTCCATAGTTTAAAAGCAAGCAATGTTTCTCACCCCAAAATAGTAAAAGTAAAAGTAGTAAAACATGGGGCTATGAACTCACCTTAGCAAGATGAGCAAATGATAATCACGCAAGTAAAAGATGATATAGAAATCTAGCCGCGACCTAGAATAATAACGTGTCTTAGAATTACGGAAAACATGCCAAGAATTACACAATATGTTCATCACCAAAAGACATCCATGTGTGTTTGCTTTAGTTTGATTATCAAATCATAACGCAATAGAATCGTATAATTTTCGTTAAGTGTCGGCGTTGAACCAAAATTACTATTTTTAGAAAGTTTCTATTTTAGGAAAGTTTTAGTTTCCAAACGTTAATATCGTCCCCTATATGCGTTAAGTTTCCATATTTTCAAAACGCACTAACTAGCCTTAACCGCTTAACTTCCATGTTCGTTTCGCTAAATTTTTACCAAACTTACTATTTTTAGTAACTTTATCGTTTTCCTAAAATATGTTAATGACGTCTTTAAATGATACTAATCAATATATATGTGTTACTATATGTTTCGCTAGTGTTTTAAAAGCTCAAAATATCTCGAAAGTGTCCGAAAACCCATTTTACCATTCACATCAGCAACTATTCACTTGGTTTTGCCGAAAAATGTTTCAAGTTTCATTTGGCTATAACTTGGTCATTTTAAGTCCGATTTTAATGTGTGATATATGAAAAACCATCTAATCGAAACAAGCTCTTCAAAAACTACTTTTACGCCTAATGAAAACTTTTTTAGGTCGACCAAAACCTCAAAACCATTTTGGATCAGCAACATCATTTTTTGCAAACGCTTCCAAAAATCATACCAAACTTTACAATAGTGCTTAATCTAGCCTAATCTCCATTCACAACTAATCCACAACCAAATCACACCTAAATCTAACATAATCCCTTCATTTCTATTGTTGCAACTCTTATTCAACTCTCATCTCACCAAGAACATAATATTGAACTAGTGAAACAAAGTAGCATTATTATTTATGAAATCTTGTTTTATAATCTTTTAAAAATGAAAACACAACATATGGATGTATGGATCTTAAACATATATGAAAGAACATAAGTAAATCACAAGGAAAGATTCAAGACACTTAGAAGAATGAAGAACAAGTAGAGAAATCACAAGATCTATACCCTAAAATAATAGATCTATAAAACCGAACAACAAATCTTGAAATCCTAACTTAGATCTTGAAGAAAAAAAACCTTAAATCAAAGAACCAATGCTTCAAAACACCTTAGATGTTCTTAGAATGAACCTAGGATGCTTGGATTATGCAAGAAATCAAAGATATGAAAACCCTAAATGGGGTGTTTGTTTGCCGTGAGCTAGGGAGCAAAAGGAATGGAAGAGAGAAAATTTTTGGAGACTATGTGAAAGAATGAAATCCTAAAGTGTGAAATGCTTAGTATTTATAGAACAAGAGGGGGTCTAGGGTTTCATGGTTCATGGTAACTAGTGACCAACACAAACCAAAGGTGTGTGTACACCTTTGCTCGGCCGAAACAAGCTACAGGGACTATGGGTTCAAATTTTTTTGGATCATGGCTCAATTTAGATGCATAAGCTTAGTCAATCTTGGTCAAATGGTGTACATGTGATCAAACATCACATGCATAAGTCAAATGGTGATATTTGTGCATAAATGGGACATACTCATATGTCATTTTCACCTCTTACATGCACACATGCATGGGTTTTTCCAAATAAGATGCCATTATTTTCAAAGCGCATGGTTTATTTGGTTTGGGGTTTAGGCATCCAATATACAACAAGAGAAGAGGGTGAACGAAAATTTTGAATTATGAATATGAGATGGACAATAACTAGAGTTTACACGAAAAGATTTTGGGTTTTTGGGGTTCCGTTTGATCAAAAACGCGAAAAACGCACTTTAAACGTTAAAGCGTAAAAATAAATACCGGGAGTGATCTTAAACTACAAAACACTTAGAAAAGATAAAATAACTCATATAATATCTAAACTAATCAAAATCCGAAGTCGGAACGCGTCCGATGACGTTTTTCAGATTTACGCGGGTTAACTTCCCGGTAAACTGCTGGATTTAAACGTAACGTATAAAAATCAAAAATAATGATCGGAATAGCTAAAAATATTGACCTGAAATTTTCGGAGTGTGATAGTTTAAGACCTATGAAGATTACAAAGATGACTGGATCTACGAATAGAATAAAGATGTACCGTGGGTGTACGACAAGCCATGGCTTGATAAAGGAATATGGAATGAGCCAACACGAGTCAAACATACGTGTAAGCCTTTCAATTATAAGACTAGATGTTCGGAATGGCCAACATGTAGTTAGAGAGAAGATGGTTATTGTAATGGAGGAAATTTTCCTGGTGCCTACCGTATTGGAAACTCACTCCATTATCAAGACCTTGAATGGTATGAGGCTTTGGAAGATTATGAATTAAAAGACGAGGCTTTAAGAAACAAAGATATCATAGAAGGATTTATCAAAGAAGATGATGATGAGTCACATTACGAACAAGAGAGACGATGGAACGTATATACTAACTATGATAATGCTTACGAGATAAATCATGAAGATAATGAGAGAGAAGAATTATGTGAAGTTCATGAGCTGCCGGTATGCAATATAAGGAGATATATGATGATCAAATATTCGTTCAATAATGATGAAGAGTATGTTTCTGTAAAAGAAGACGAATACGGCGATCTTACTATCACAAGAAAAGAGGCGTGCCAAGCTTACCAAGAAATCTTTCGAATAATGAACGAAGGATGGATGGTGACTAGAGCAACGTGAAAAGAGAAGTTGAACAAAAGTCTAACTTAAAGACTTCACTGTAAACAAAAGTGCTTCCCGGGAGACAACCCGGATTGTTATTTAATTTTATCAAGTCTGTCTTCCCACACATCAATACGGCGTATCCACTCCATACCATACGGCGTATTGATTGTCTGGACGTTATCAGTCTTTATTTTTATTGCACTTTAAAAACATTATTTTCAGTTCTAGAATACGGCGTATTCACTAAACTGATACGCCGTATCCACCAGACTGACCCGTAATTAGTTTGTTTAGTTTAATTTAAATTAACCATAGGTACCAAGATAGGAATGCACATGTTTTTCCTATATTTTACACAAGACCTCATGAAGAAATATCGACGAAGTTGGTGGAATGCATAATTTTTGGAATCTTATGTATGATTGTAGTCATGATGGAATTCAGACGCATCTACAACACATAATCTTTCTCATAAACGCAACTTAAAGAATCTACCGAGCAAATATCAAGGGAGTTTCTCATTCTATTTCTTTTTAAATTCCCGTATTTAAAGTTTTATATATACAACGAGGACGTCGTATAATTTAAGTGGGGGGATGGAATTAGAATGTTTACTTGTCCTAATATTCACACTAAAATGCTTAAATTATGCTCAAATTTAAAAAATTTCACGCATATATTTGTGAAATTAGATGTTACATAACCCGCACACAATAACCCTTGTTAGATATTATAAGGATTTAGCCTTTCCGTTTCCAAATGTTTACCCAAATTCCACAAAATATGAGTGTGTCGGTGATGTTGTAGACTTTAGAACTTGGCTTGGTATATCATACACACAAATAAAGTTTCTTTAACTTGTGTAAAGTTATCGTCTTACTTTACAACGGAAGCAGTTCCGAATACTATCACCCACAATGCATTATTTTTATCCTCTTATTTCAAAACGTGATGCTAGTGTAATATACTCATATTTGACACACTATTTCCTTGAAGAAAAAATATTTTTTTCTAGAAAAAGTGTCACCCAACCATGCCGTGCATAGACCACAACAACAAAATCCAACAAATTTTAAAATCCTAAATACATACTGAGTTTACTCGAAGTATGATCAGATGATCGCTGATATTATATAGAAAAAAATGTGAAACCTTTTATGGAAACTAGAAGGGGGGGGTTGAATAGTTTACAGGTTCGTTTTACGTTTTAAAAGTTTGCTTTCAAAAATGTTTAGATCCGAGTTATATGTTTAACCAATACACAATATGAACAAGCAATAACTATCTAAACTAAAAATAGATAACAACAATAATAATGTAAAGAGATAAGGAAAGGAACAACGAAACCAACACACCAAGATTTTATAGTGGTTCGGCTACGAAGCACCTCTTTGCCCTACTCCACTCCTTGAGTATCCGACTCGAGATTTCACTATGTCAACAAGCTCCCTTTAGGCGGGAAACCGCTACACGCGCTACAGTATTCTTTTCCGATACTAAGCTAGATGTCAAGTCCTAATCTTAGCTAGAACCAATCTACCACTTCATAATCAATACACAATCACTAGATCTACACTATCGGATTTACACACTATCCAAATCACACAAATACACAAGATAATTACAATAGAGGTTTGGTACTTAGAAGAAAAAAGGAGAGATCACTAATTAACACTTTGTTTCTTGGCGAATACGAGTGTTCTTCTCTTGCACTTAAAAGAGAAGAAAGAGATGAGAAGAAGAGATTAAATCACTTGAAACAAGATCAAGAGATGCTAGTGATCAAGATATTTAGTGAGAGACAGAAGGTTTTTAGAGAGAGAAAGAAGTGTGAGAAAATTCGTGCAAAAAGGTCTGATTTTCAGCAAGGGGTGGACCAGTATTTATAGACAGGAAAAGCCAACGGTAACTGGCGGCGGTCTCGGCGGTCCCATATATATAAGGGGGCCGCCAGTAGACTCCGCTCCCTTTTTTGTCTTTTTGTGGGGAAGGTTGTATCTGGTATAGAAGCTTCGTTTTAGGGGGAAAATTTAAATTTCAAATTTTAAGTTTTTAATAAAACTTTTCTTTTAATTAAAAAATATTTTGTATAATTAATTTTGTAGAAATCTTTTGTAAAAATGTAATGGGTGAGAAAAATATTTTCTTGATCACTAATCATGCTTAATGATTTGTTTGTTCATACCTTAAGTGATCACTAATCTTAGAAATTGAATTTTACGATTAATAATTTGTAAACGTTTAATTTTATTGTAAACGTTTTTACATTTTGTTATTATCAAAACGTTGAGAGGTCGAAAAATATAAATAACGTTTTTAGACATTATTTGTATTAACAATCTCCCCCTTTTTGATGATGACAAAATATAAACTCATTTTAAATAAAATTAAAGATGTCAAATTATTAAATGAGTTTTGTTCCATTTCTCCCCCTTTTTGTCGAATTCAAAAAGGATGATCATCGAGTTGTTGTAGGAAGAAAGAAATCGACGATATCAAGACTCCCCCTTGATGTATGCTCCCCCTTGTTCGGGGCACCAAGGGATCGATCTTATGAAAATTGTGTGCTATAAAGCAAGGTTAGCAATACAAGTGCAAGACAAATATCTTGCAAAGCAACACATGATTGTTAAGTCATCTAAAAGAGTGTTTCATTCAACCAACAAGAAACTCATACAATAGCAAATGCAACTAATACATTCATACAACATAAAATAAAACTAGATCTAATACGAGCTAAGACAAATTCATACAATATTTGTATGAAGCATTACAATAGAAAGTAGATAATCATAGAGACATAATAAGGCATAGATCTACGCTAGTGAATTCTTGAAGAGTAGAAGATGCCATAATCAAAAGATGAAAGGTCGATTATTTAGGTAGATTAATCATAAGAGAATGATTAATTAAAGAGGGAAAAAGAAGGGGTTGGTGACACATGATTTGGAGGGATACGGGTTGGAGGTATGGGACGGGTTAGAAGAAAGTGAATGAAGTTGATTTTATTTCTCAAGGAGTGGAATTGGTGTCTAGAAAACTTGCAACAATGACAAAAACTTGAGTGAAATTCAACTTGAGCATGAGAAGGAGGATGAATTTGTTGTGGTGATAGTGAAGGTGGTGCATGAATGTAGGCATTGGATGGCTAGTGTGTGAATCAAGGATGGTGGAGATGTTATGGATTGGTTTGAACATTTGATCAATTAAGGGATTGTATATGATGGTAAAGAGATTATAATAGACTCCGTGAAGGAAGCGAGTGAGTCATTTTGGGAAGGAGGTGACGATTTTGAAGTCGTGGATATTTTACGATTTCCAATACTGTTTCCCCTTACCTACATTCTTGTTTCTAGAGAAGTTGAATGTGGTTTGAGCAAACATTAATGATGAAGAAGATTAGGAGAAGAAAGTTAGGTGGAAGTAATGGGGGGGGGGAGTGGGGGGGGGGGGGTGGAGGTTTGATGATTTAAAATATGCAAAGGGTAGTATAACATGGCAAAATCATGGTGTGGATGGAAGAGGATGCCAAGGATGGTTTGGCTAAACAGGGAAATGACAGCTTGAGGATGTAGGTAGGAGGGTCAAAGATACAGAAAAAGAGGTAAACTCAAAATTTTTGTTCCCCCTGGTGGCGGTCCCATATTACCAGGAGGTCCCAAATATATTGGGGGGCCACCGGGTATTTAAGGGGGCCGTTTTTTGGAAGAATGAAAATTTCCAGTTTTTCCTTTTTCTTATGTCTAGTTATTTTGGCATCTACCAAATTCAAGAATCCACTAATTCAGGCAATAATATGTAGTTCTAAACTAGCATGCAAATCATTTAGCAAGTAGTGTCATTGTTCGCATGTCACATTTATAATTATTTTGCTAATCATAGAGCGTTGGTAAAGTGGGGAAAATCATCCAAGTCAAATGCAATTATCACTTGCCATTACTAGTCCCAATAATAGAAAGATATAATGTATTAATCAAGAAAGATAATAATAATCATAATCATAGTTTCTTAGTAGTTGTGCCAACATGTTCACTTCCGTTTTCCACCCATCATGTTCTTAAGAGCTTGTCCAATTGACCTTAACCCTTCACGGTGAGCATCTCGTTGTTGTGTTTGAAGATTAAAGGGTCTCAGGAGAGAGGGTGTTCAAGTAAGACCTTTCATGCGAGGTTTGATGACACTAGAGACAATATTGGACGATGAGGAGATATTTTGGGATAGAGATGAGGAGTTAGAATGAAATGATTCATCATCATCTTCATCAATGGGATCATCCAACGGATGAGATGAGGATGGATGATTTAGAGTGGTGGAGGAGGAGCTAGCATTTGACTCACGAGGTCTTTTCTTGCCACGATCCGATCCGTCTTTTGCTCATAGCAAGGAGCGAAGGGATGCATGACTAGATCATGTGAGATATATAGATTAATTGCTAGCTCAGGAAAGACGGACACAACACGTTTGAACAATCTAGTCAAAATCATTCCATAAGGTAATAGTTCCTTAGGTTTCCTTCGAGTCTTTTCCATTCTTTTGAGAACAAAGAATGCCAGATTGTATCGAGTGGAGGTTTCAATGCAATAAAGCATATGACACAGACAAGCGGAGACATGATCCTTATGACCTCCTAGACAAATGACGTTTTCATAAATGATATCAACCCATGGTTTCATATGAGGTTGAATTTCGCGAGTTAAGATTTTGTTTTTGTCGACGACAATGGTTTTCTTGTTTTTAGTATGAGTGACTTGACCTTGTCTAGGAATTTGAATGAAGGACTTGAAGACACTTGGAGACGGAGGAGTGGTTTTATAACAACCTTTACTCGGAACACTTATTGACAAGTAGTCGAGTGACCACATGTTGGTGTGTGATGCATGACCTTTGAACGGTATCTTTAAGATTTAACCAAATTCTTTAAGAGTGAGGGAGAAAGACTTACTTTGTATAACAAAGTTGACCACAAAATGACGCGTGGAGTTATAATCAAAAGTTAGTTGACTATAGAACTCGAGAACAAAACGAGGAATAATTTGTTCGTTTAAGTTTAACAAACAATCAAAGTCAATTGATTCAAACTTAGCACGGATATGACTCATGTTTTCAAAGTTTTGACTCACAACCCTACCTTCATAAAAGTATCGTTTTTCAAGATTTGCAATTGTGTTTCTTAAGGGTTGATTAAATTCACTTGATATGAGTGGAATGTAGTTTTGGGTCTTTTGATGATCTAGTGAGGTAATTGGAGGCATTGTTACCTAAAATAAAACAATCAAATCACACTTTAATATCTTACATATGTGTTGATATTTTGAGTTTGTGCCTAGTGTGTGCCTAGATGTAACAAATGTGGAGTAACGATTAACTCGACCTAAAAATAAAATCCTAAGAGTTAATCCAAACGCTCCTTAGTTTGATTTTGCTCATCCAAACAAGTCAAAAAATACATATGAATTATGTATCTCAAAATTTGTTTAATGAGATCATTATGCATGTGTCTGAAAATGTTTTTAGGTTGTATTAACAATGCATAACCACAATTTTATTATGTTCCTAGCGTGAGTGATTTGAAAATAAAATTGGGGTTTTGGTTCAAAATCATTTTTTCTACAAGCTCACTAATATAATCCAATCTATGCTACGGTAACATATGAAGTTTATACATTTATCATAGAAGTCCTAATTGTATGAAATTGAAAGAAAATTAGAAAATCCGCAATTTTAATTTTTGGTGTTCATCATGAACCCTAGACTCAAATTGAAAGAAAATGGATGAAATGACTTACAATAGTTGATCTTTAAGATGTTGTGAATGATTATAGGTGTTGATTTGGTCTTCAATTAAAGTTTCAATGGGTGATTTTGAGTTTTTGAGTGGTTTTGGTCGTGTTCGTCACTTGCAGCACGAAGAGGGGTGTTTGTTTTTATGGTTTGATTTTTTTGACTAAGTGTAAAATATGGGAGTCTACTGATGGCAGTCCCATAAAGCTTGGCGGACCAAATATCTTGGGGTAGCCCCTAGGTATGGGGGCCGCCTTCAGTAAAGGGGTTTGGACTCAGTTTTTGATGAAAATTTTATGAAAAGGAGTGACATTTTAATTTGTATTTCGCGAATTAAAGATACTTAAAGTACTTCGAATGAAGTATTCAAGTTGTCACAACACGGAAAGAAACATGGACTAAAATTAAGACAGAAGAAGGAGAAGCGGACTAATATGATTTATGGAATGTGTTCCATCATTCCTAAACTAAGACGTAGATAGTTAAACGATTCACGTTTAAGGGGTTTAGTGAGAATGTCGACATATGGTCGACGACGACCCTTTTCGATTAAGATATGTCCTTTCTGGACATTATCACGAAGAAAGTGGTATGTGTTTGATACGAGAATGTCGCACTGGATTTTTGCTAAGGTCAATCGCGCATTTGTTATCACACATGATGGGAACGTCGTCGAGTCGTACGTCATAGTCATGAAGCGTGTTTTCATCCATAGTCTTGTTGACATGCCTTGCTGCGCTACGTATTCGGCTTCGGTTAGAGAATAAGCAAGAGCGGTTTGTTTATTCGAGAACCAAGATGTCAAACAACATCCCACGAACATACAAATACCGCTAGTGCTCTTTCGGTCCACATAATCTCCTACATGATCAGAGTCGGCATATACTACGGTTTCTATGCCGGTCCCCTTAGGATACTATAATCCTAAGTGCGTAGTGCCTTTAATGTAATCAGAAGATATGCTTAACCGCTTCAAGGTGAAGGTTTTGGAGCCTCTTGGAAGCGGGCATAAGCATATTACTAAACATGATATCGGGCCTACTTTCCGTTAGGTATACTAAACCTACTATCATGCTCGATACTTGGTACTATCTACCGATTCACACACTTTATCTTCGTGAGTTTAGAAGAGGAGGACATGGGGTTTTCATTGTTTTAGATCTTCAAGACCAAATTTTCTTAAGCATTTCGTTAAATATACTTAGATTGATTAAAGAAGATACCGTCTTTCATTTGTTTTATTTGTAATGCAAGGAAGAAGTTAAGTTCACCCATAATGCTCATCTCAAACTCGTCATGCATGATTTTGGCAAATTCATCACATATATCTTGACAAGTCGAACCGAATATAATGTCATCGACATATATTTGAACAATGATGAGATTTGAAATTTTTTCGGGGTTTTACAGTAAAAAGCGTGTTATCTACCATTCCCATTTTATATTCATGTTTAATAAGATTTTAATCTATCATACCAAGCTTTAGGAGCTAGCTTAAGACCATATAATGTTTTCTTTAATTTATAAACATGATTCGGTTTTTTAAAATTAATGAATTCTGGAGGTTGTGCCACGTATACCTCCTCATTGATAAAACCGTTTAGGAATGCACTTTTTACATCCATTTGGAATAGTTTAAAATCTAAGACACAAGCATATGCTAATAATATCCTAATAGACTCAAGTCTAGCAACTGGGGCATAAGTTTCATCAAATTAATGCCCCTCTAATTAGATTAATAGCCTGAGCACTAACCTAGCCTTATTCGAGAAACAACCCATTCACGACATAACTTATTTCTAAAGTACATACTTAGTTCCTATGATTGTCAATCCTAGGTTGTGGAACTAATCCCAAATGTTTTTTTCAAGAAACACTACCATTCTCGACTAACTTATTTCTAAACACCCACTTAGTTCCTATGATTGTCATATTCCTAGGTTGTGGAACTAACTTCCAAACGTTGTTAGCAATGAATTGATTTAATTCATCTTGCATAGCGATTATCCGACTTTTATCCGTTAAGGCTTCATTCACATTCTTAGGTTTTATAGTTGATATAAAACAAAAGGAGTTACTTTGGTTTTGGGCTTGTGACCTAAGGGTTCTTTGGTTAAGGTTTCCTATGACATTTTCTAATGGATGGTTCCTAGATTCCTTAATATTGACTATTTCATCAATCTCTAAAGTTTCATCCTCAATGTCATTTTCTAAGTTTTTCCTTTCAGTAACCTTAATAGCTTCTTCTTCATCTAAGTCATCATCCACCAAGGGTGATGTCTTAGACGGTGGAGGAGTTTCATCGAATGTCACGTTGAGTAATTCTTTGATTTTCCTAGTGTGTTTATTAAGAATGATGTAGGCTTTAATATTTTTAAAGTAACTTAAAAAGACACATTCGTATGACTTTGGGTCAAACTTGGTAAGGTAGTCTTTAGTGTTTTTCCTAGGATGACTCTAATTAGGATTCGGTTGAGAATGTATGTTGAAGTATCTACGGCGTTACACCAAAACGTTTATGGTAACGATTGCTCATTCAACATAGTCCTACTCATTTCTTGAAGTGTCTTATTTTTCCTTTCAACCATACCATTTGATTGAGGATTGCGTGGAGCCGAGAAGTTATGTGTAATTCCATTGGCATTACAAAACTCTCCAAATTACACCTCATTATCAAATTCCCTACCATGGTCGGTTCTTATTGACACTATTGTACATCCTAATTGGTTTTGAATTTTCTTACTAAATATTTCGAATTGATCGAAGGCTTCGGTTTTATCCTTAAGGAATCTAGTCCAAGTATACCTAGAGTAGTCATCTACTATGACTAAGGTGTAGCGGTTTCCTCCGTAACTCCGTACGGTGGATCAACCGAAGAGGTCCATATGAAGGAGTTCTAAGCATCTAGTGGTTGAGACTATATTCTTAGCTTTGTTACTAGCGTGAGCTTGTTTTCTAATTTTGCAAGCATCACAAAAATGTTTATCAAACTTAAGCTTAGGTAAGTTTCTAACTAAATCCTTATATGCTAACGATTGAATGAGACACATATTAGCATGACCTAATCTCCTATGCCACAGTGTGGAGTTTTCATCAATCGTTGCAAGACAAATTTTGTCTTTTGGCTTATTTCCTAATTTCATCACATATAAGCCTTTCTTCCTAATACCTCTACCTATAACCTTACCATCCTTAGTAATTTCACTATCATGTTCAGAGAAAGTTACTCTACACTTATTATCACATATTTGTCCTACACTTAGCAAATTAAATCTTAAGTTATCAACATGTTCTACATAATCTATATTGAGAGAGTAATTCAAAATCGTACATTTGCCAATGATGTCACCGCGTAGATTGCTACCAAAGATGACATTACCTCCATTGTATGCCTTGTATGTAGAGAAAATGTAACAACCCGAGTTTTACGACGCGTATGACGATCACGAATTCGACGTCATAATTATTGTTTTATAAGTTCATGAGAACGAACGTCGACATTTTAAATTTTAATTTTCAAGAATAATTATTTTCGTATTTTATTACGAATGGAATTTAGAAATTTTTATTTTTGAACGTTTCGCGAATCCACGTTTGACCGCGCGACCGTTAAGCGTTTTGAGTATCGTAGACATTTCAACACGATTCGTTATTATTTTTATGATGATAATTTGTATTTTATCGTCCTCATCCCGAGTTAGTCGAAACCGAGTCAAAACTTTGTTTTGACGTGAGTTAACATTTTTATTTAATATTGTAAACCAAATTAAGTGTGACGGAAATAAATTTAGTCACGGAAGTATAATCCCGAGCCTTTGGTCGGTTACATAACGAAATGAATAACTTGTACTAAAAATAGAAGGACTATAAGGATGGAGGGACTAAAAGTGTCAAATGGCTAAACTTGTTTTCTATATAAAGCAACTTATCTCTCCCTGTATAATACAAGCTTGCCTTAAGCTTGATCTCCTCCCAAAACTCCTAAAAATGACACATGGCATTTCTTATCATCCAACGATCCATAATTAAACCCCATTCAACTTACCCTGTCAAACACATCCTCCCCCCAATCAATACAAACGAAATCCATACCCCTAAAACCTCCCCCAAATCCTTTAATCCCTAATTTTTTTATGTCTAAAGCAATCATCAATAAAAACCTTAACAAAAAAAATCCTTAAAACAAAAAATCCCTAACCCTCTAAGGAATCAGAAAACAATCTAAAAAAAGGATTCTAATATAAAAAAAGATTAATCAGAAAACAATCCTTCAAACAAAATCAAATCCCTAAACCATTGATGATGATTTACTCAAAAAAAATGATTTTCATTCTGATCCAAGGTATTTTTTTTGCTTATTTTTGATATTCAAAATACATCAATTTTTAATAATCATAAAAACCCTAATTCCTGAAATCACAATTCATCTATTAAACTTTGATTACTTATTGAAAGTTGTATAAACGGTTAAATATCATGTGATTGATGTTTTTTTACAGCAACTAATTGAAAATATGGTACGTGACCTTCGGTATATGATATTAACACAGACGCAAGATGGGCACTCAATCGGTTTCAAAGTCAAATGAGGCTCTAAAGGTATGAACTTTTAGTTTGATGCTTATTATTTTGATGTTAGGTAATTATTATGTTTGATGTTTATTAATTTACATTTTTGTAATTGTTTATATCATCATTATGATTTCGTAGCAGTTAAGGGTGTAGGGTTTATTTGGCCTTGCGTTTTGAAAGAAAGTGATGTGATATGAAGTAATGATAATTAGTTGTTTCATAATAATTAACAGTGTTTAGTATGTGTATCACAAAACTTACTTGACTAACATCAATATCGTGATGTCTATGTTTCATACTCTTGCAGTGAGTTTTTTGAATTTCCATGGGCATTTGATATCCAAGGAGACTGGTCAGCCTGCCCTGCTAAAAGAAGTTGAAGTTGGGTCATGTTCAGGTTTGTGACTTGCTGTAATCAAGTTTATGTGTTTTCAAAAATCTCCAATTTAATGGATTATGCTTATTAGCTTATTTGTAGTAGCCTGTTGCTTCTGATTTTTAGCTGTCCTATTTAGTAACTACATGTTCTCATCCAAGACTTCAACGCTTGAATGTGATTCAAAGTCCTTTACACTATCAGATCTTTGTGAGTTTGCTATGTCATAGGTATGTATTATTTCAAGAATACCAACATTTACTTTATGAGAAACTCTATTCTTATAAGGAAAATATAATTACCTTATCTTGTGCCTGATTATGTATTCGGAGACAATCCGATAAAAGTGAGCTAAGCTTATCCAGACCTCTCTTAATATTGGTATGTATACGCACTACCAGGAGTTGCCATGTGATATATTGGTATGTATAATAATCATGTTTTGAATTTAACTGGAGGATGTATTCTGGTATATAAGATTAACCAGTTATACCTTATATTTCCACAATAGTAAACCTGAAATTATAAACTCAGCATGTGTAAAAAGTAATGTTTTTAAAGGCCAATTAGCTTTTTGCACAACAAGGTTCTAAAAAGTAATGTTCCTCAAAGGCCAACTGAGCTCTTTTGATGAAATATTTACCGTTAAGAAACATTACTTTTTACACCGATGCTATGGCTGCTGCAAATCCTAACAGCTTGATTCAACAAATAATAGACCGATCGCATTTGCTGTTTATTTCTTTAGCATCGATCGCATTTGTTTAACATCATAAAAAGTAATTTTTCTGCAAACTTACTTTTAATGTTTATTTGTTTAACATTGATCGCATTTGCTGCAACATTTTTCTACAAATGTGCAGCTTTAAGGGGTGTTTGGCTATAGCTCCTGCAACGTTTTTTTCTAAAAAGCCATATTTTATCTTTCAACAATCCTTGAAGAATCCGCCAAGCATTGCTTGCCACGACAAATGATAATCTCTATGAAGAAACTGCACAATGTAAGTTCACTTTGTTGTTAGTTAGTAAATCTCATCCGAATCAAACATTTAAATACTGTGTATTCTTGATATTTCGACTGTATAAATAGCTTTTCTAAATGCTTTTTAAGAGATACGGCTTAGTGAGTTGGAGGTGAGGGATTGAGTGCGTTGGGTTCTTACTTCTCATGCTAATATGAGTATAAGATACTCCAACTATGTGATGTAAACATGTTGGAGAGTAAACAAAGTTAATATACATTATACAACCATTTCCAAAACTTTTGTAATCAGCTCAGTAATGTTGTGAATTTGTAAAGTTGCAATTTAATTGCATGACCACACTGAAAATAGTTTCATGAAATTGTTGTAATGGAGGTAAAAACAGTACAGTTTATTGTTAAAAAACGTGCATTTGGTTTTTTTTTAGTTTCGACCCATTTACTTATAAATTTGGGTCGATTCTATTTGTGCTCAAACCCAATCTGCCAGATCATGCTCACCTGCAAATGAGGTAGGCTATATTTGGATGTTGGAGAGAGTAAAGGAATAGGACGAAGTCTTATTGATTGTCATGTTATCTTAGGCGGTCTTAAAGATGCTGAAATGAGATCAGAATTGTTGACAGTATCCTAGAGTTCATTGAAGGTGTGAGAAACAGGTCGCTTTTTGATGTTGTCGTTTTTCCCACGCATCAAATAAACCCTCAAATATATTATATATATTTATAGAAAATACATATACGTATACGTAAGCAAAATATCATACAAATTATTCTTAGGAAAGAATAATAAGTAATCAACACGGGTATCGTTTCCTCGGCGAGAGATGAATGGAAATCTACGTTCAAGTTGTAAATCGAGCTTGATTGTCATAAAAGTTTTTGGTTTTGGTTTTTTTTAAAACTAATTTTATACTAAAAATTAAACTAATATTAATTCTAAGATTTAAAACTACAAGATTATACTAAAATTGATCTAAAAGATATAAATGACAAAAATGCTTGCTAAGTGACGTGAAATGTTCCTTAAGTGCGGGCTTAGGTTTAACGAATTAAAATCCTTAGAAAACAAGTTTCAAGAAATTAAATGACAAGTAAAGTAAAATGCTTTTTAAAATAATTGACAAGTATTTAAATTGCATTAAAAGTAAATGACGGTATGTAAATTGACTATTTTTTTTAAAACCTTTTTTAAAACCGCACTTAAATTCCAAATCACTAATCACTTAGCAAACACAAGTTATTTACTCACTACTCATAACGAAATTCAATTTAACAAACATAGCATTTAACGATAAAAATAAGCTTTAATAAATTCGGTAGTAAACAACCATGTATAGAACATATTCTAGAAGTCACATAGTAAGCAAGTTAAAGCTTTTAGTACTAACATTCATGTAACGCTTAAATAGTAGAAATCAATAAGTTGGCTTAGTAAAACGAGCATGTATTCTCACCCCGAAAACAGTTTATTAAAACCATTAAAAGAGAAAAGGTGAGGCTATGAACTCACCTTAGGTAGAAGTATCAGATAAGAGAATCTAAAACAACCAAATAATGACAACCACGTCTCAACCACGACCTATAATATAGTGGTCCGTGATTAGAAGAAATAAAGACCGAGGGGAAAATGCATAAATTGCATAAGTAAATAAATATATATTTACTACATATAATTACATACTATGGAATCCACGTGCGCGCCCTAAGTTCAATTGATTAAGTCACTTCCTTTAACATTATTACGCTCAACATTAATTTACGCCACTTTTCTGAAAAATTTCTATTTTTAGAAAGTTAATATTTTAGGAAAGTTTCTATTTTTATAAAGTTACTATTTTAGGAAAGTTTCTATTTTTAGAAAGTTTCTAATTCTGAAAAGTTCGGATTTTCGAAGATATTAATATTGTTTAATAAAATGTTAAGTTTCCCGATAACCCCTGACGAACCAATAACTCATATACTTGCCCTTATTTTTCCTTGTTATGTTTATATATATAAAGTTTCCAATAATAGACTACTATTTTTAGACGCGACCGAAACATACCCAAATATATATATATATATATCATCTAATAATGTTCGTTAACATTTTTCAAGCTCATACGAACTCTAAAACGCTCAAATTACATCTTTTTACCAAAAATCAGCAACCCAATCCACCTTTTGCTAAGTATGACTTTTATCATAATTTTCTAAATTCTGACCCGTTCAAAACGACCCACTAAACTACATTTTCACGACTCGGACTCTAAAGCACTTTGATGTAAAACGACGTTTCGGACAACTTTTTAGTTTTAGCCGAGACCTGAATCCCAACAGAAAATGACCAAAATACCCCTGCAAGTTTCTGCAGGATTTTATTATAAAAACGCAGAATTGAGTTTGGGTTTTTGACCCGTCATAAGACGTTTTTAAACTTAGATCGCCTCGCGAAAAAGTAAAACGACATTTTGAACAACTTTCTAGTTTTACCCGAGACCCAAAACTCGACAGAAATGGACGAAAACGCCCTTACATCAGGTCTGATGCAATTTTAATAAAATGAAAAACGCAGATTTTGCTCTAGCTTTTAGACCCGTCATTACTCAATTTTAGACTCGGTCGTCCTTGCGTGGAAGTAAAACGGCCTTCCGAACAACTTTCATGTTTCGGCCGAAGGCCGAAACGGACTCGAAAGTGACGAAAATACCCCCGCAAAAATCTGACAGCAACCTTGCCGTAAAAACTTCGTTTTTAGGAGTTACGGGACGATCCTTATATGGAAACGATTGTCAAAACAAGCTCTACCATTATCTTGAATCAAATTTTAACTTTAACATTTTTATGACATTCAAAAGGGGCGATTTAATTTTCTGCATTTTCCAACCCGTTTCAATAATCAACCAAACGCTATTTTTACCCCATCACAACTTCACAAATACGCCTAACTAACCTATCTCCGTCCACTAACGCCTCAAACCAATTAAAATCACCTCAACATCAATTTAATACTTAACACATGGATTCCAAAATATATAAAAATACAAATGCATGCATATACATATGAAAATAACAATCAAGGAGGGTTTAAGAATGCTCACAAACACTAGTAGATGCAAAGAAGATGATCAACACAAAACCCTTTCTTGTTCCTTGTGTTAGCCGAAACTCAAACACCGCCAATTTAACCAAACTCTAGCTTTTCTTGACTCTAAATCTTGATTACACACTTAATATTAAACCCTTGCAACCCTAATTACCCTCAATTTAATTAAATCTTCAAAAACCAAAAATCTTGAAAAAGCCTTGCATGTTGATTTTCCTCCGTTAGCAAAAGGACATTGATTGAAGGATAATTAAGTATCGGACCAATGACCTCAATGCAAGTGAATCATGCTTAGAAAACGACTCCATAGACCAGATAATCCACCCCCTCATAACCCGTCCCTCTGCACCCAGAATCTCATAAACACACCTAGTGCTTTTGTCAGAACATCTCACCTCAGTTGTGGTCTTGTGATCCGCTTTGATATTCCGAACTCCCCCCCCCTATCACCCCTCGGCCCCCCAATCCATCTCTCCCCCGAGATACCCCCTATTCGTGTCCGTCAACTATAGGACAACCAGATAGAGAAGAAAGATGCGAGTCATATATCCTGATCCCCTCCCACACGTCCTATCCATAATTATTGATGCTCGCTAGTCAGCAGCCAAGATGAGTCGATGCGTGCGGCCCAGGCACCGGGCCGCCCCACTAACCATCACCATAATACTAACCGGGGCTCAACCGGACGTCTTCTTAATTCCACTAGTCTGTGTATCGCGAGAATATATATATATATATATATACTAATATATATATTATATATATAATTATATATATATATAATATATATTTATTATATACTATCCTCACTTATCTATATTATACTATATTATATATTATAATGGGTGTTTGGTTTGTGGTTTAGTAGGAGTAAAAATATAATAAGGGGGTGTTTGGTTTATAGTGTTGATGGAGCCTAAAACCATTAAAGATGGTGTTTGGTTTAAACGTTATGTTTATAAATTATATTTTTATATTTATTTTTCTAAAACATTTATACCATAATATTTCTTTTTAAAACACGTAGTTAAAATATTAAAAATTGTAAAAACACTATTTTGACGCGGTTTTGGCCAAACACGAATAAAAGATGAAAAATACTAAATAAAAATTAAATAAACTCTCAAGGATAAAATATGACATTCGTTGATTTCTCAATCGATAAAACGGATATACTTCAATTGTACGATTCGCGAAAATTTTAAAATTGACGATTTTAAATAAAATTGACTAAAATAATAAAAATGAATTATTTAAAATTTAAAGAATAATTATAAGTTCGGAATAAGTAGTGACCTTAAATACGGGGTTTTACAGTAAAAAGCGTGTTATCTACCATTCCCATTTTATATTCATGTTTAATAAGATTTTAATCTATCATACCATGCTTTGGGAGCTTGCTTAAGACCATATAAAGCATTCTTAAGTTTATAAACATGATTCGGTTTCTCAAAGTCAATGAATCCCGGAGGTTGTGCCACGTATACCTCCTCATTGATAAAACCGTTTAGGAATGCACTTTTTACATCCATTTGGAATAGCTTAAAATCTAAAGCATAAGCGTAAGCTAATAGTATCCTAATTGACTCAAGTCTGGCAACTGAGGCATAAGTTTCATCATAATCGATGCCCTTTTATTGATTATAGCCTTGAGCAATCATTACCAGCTTATTTCTAGAAAACCTACCATTCTCGACTAACTTATTTCTAAACACAACTTGTTCCTATGATTGTCATTATTCCTAGGTTGTGGAATAACTTCCAAACGTTTGTGAGACATGAAGTGATTTAATTCATCTTGCATGCGATTATCCGACTTTTTCCGTTAAGGACTTCTTCGCATTCTTAGGTTTTTTTAGTTGATATAAACAACAAAAGGAGTTACTTTGGTTTGGGCTTGTGACCAAGGGTTCTTTGAGTTAGGGTGTTCCTTATGATATTTTCTAATGGAGTGGTTCCTAGATTCCTTAAAAATTGACTTTTTCATCATTCTCTAAAGTTTCATCCTCAATGTCAGTTCTAAGTTTTTCCTAGGTTCCCTAATGGCTTCTTCTTCATCTAATTCATCATCCACCAAGGGTGATGTCTTAGACGGTGGAGGAGTTTCATCGAATGTCACGTTGAGTAATTCTTCGATTTTCCTAGTGTGTTTATTAAGGATGATGTAGGCTTTACTATTTTGGGAGTAACTTAAAAAGACACCTTCGTATGACTTTGGGTCAAACTTGGTAAGGTAGTCTTTAGGGTTTAAAATGAAGCACTTGCTTCCAAACACTCTAAAGTAATCAAGTGTAGGTTTTCTACCTCTCAAGATTTCATAAGGTGTCTTTCCTAGGATGGCTCTAATTAGGATTCAGTTGAGAATGTATGTTGATGTATCTACGGCGTTACACCAAAAATTTTATTGTAACGATTGCTCATTCAACATAGTCCTACTCATTTCTTGAAGTGTCTTATTTTTCCTTTCGACCACGCCATTTGATTGAGGAGTGCGTAGAGCCGAGAAGTTATGTGTAACACCGTTGGTATTACAAAACTCTCCAAATTGCACCTTATTATTAAATTCTCTACCGTGGTCGGTTCTTATTGACACTATTGAACAACCTTATTGGTTTTGGATTTTCTTACTAAACATTTTGAATTGATCGAAAGCTTTGGTTTTATCCTTAAGAAATCTAGTCCAAGTATACCTAGAGTAGTCATCTACTATGACTAAGGTGTAGCGGTTTCTGGACCAAAAAGATCTATGTGGAGAAGTTCTAAGCATCTAGTCATTGAGACTATGTTCTTAGCTTTATGACTAACGTGAGCTTGTTTTCCAATTTTGCAAGCATCACAAAAATGTTGATCAAACTTAAGCTTAGGTAAGTTTCTAACTAGTTTCTTAGACGCTAACGATTGAATGAGACGCATATTAGCGTGACCTAATCTCCTATACCACAATGTGGAGTTTTCATCAATCGTTGCAAGACATATTTTGTCTTTTGGCTTATTTCCTAATTTCATTACATACAAGCCTTTTCCTATTTCATCACATATAAGCATTTCTTCCTAATACCTCTACTATAACTTACCATCCTTATAATTTCACTATCAAGTTCAGGAGAAAGGTTACTCTACACTTATAATCTGCATATTTGTCCTACACTTAGCAAATTAAATCTAAGTTATCAATATCTACATTCACCATAATCTATAAGCTGAGAGAGTAATTCGAAATCGTAACATTTGCCAATGATTCCATCGGGCGTAGATTGCTACCAAGATGACATAACCATTCCATTGTATGCCTTGTAAGTAGAAAAATGTAACACACCCGAGTTTTACGACGCGTATGACGATCACGAATTCGATGTCATAATTATTGTTTTATAAGTTCATGAACTTAAAATCTTATTGTATCACGTTACTAGGAAATTTCATGTGAGGGGTTCCATTTGGGTATTTGTTTTGACGAGTTTGCCAGGTTTACGATTTAAAGTGCCCTGACTCTCAAACGATACTTCATGGCCTCTGGATTATGATAGCCTGAACAGTGATATAATATTTCTATAAATTAATAAATCAAAGTAATACGTTAAACTTTGTTAGGATTAAGAAAAAAGACTCGGTCACCCCATGTATTTCTTATTTAGCATAGCTCGTAGTGGGTACAGTAATCGTATGATTTATGGTGTTGGGTCAGGTTTTTTCCCACTGTAAGCCCACACTATAGCCCGTTTTATGGGGCGTGTAAGAACTATTTAAACCCTCTCCACACATGGAGAGGGTGTTGGAAGAAATGATTTTACACACACTCTTTAGTGTGTTTTCTCCCATCCATCTCTCTCCCTCTAGTCTTATTTTGTGTGAAATTGGGATCCTACAATTGGTATCAAGAGCTATGGGGTGGATTAAGTGATAGTGGTTTCTTGTTTGAGCTTATCGGATTCGACATTTGGTATCACTCGCCACGGGTGGGTTTAGTGTTTCATTGTGGTTCGTGTTTGTGCTTATAATAGACATCGGAATTTTTTATCCATCTTATTTTATTTCTGTTCGAATTTTTTTCTTGCCGTTAATTTGTTTTGAAATTCCACAACTTCTTTAATTGGTCACGGATTAATTTTTTTTGCTTTATTTTTATTTCATCTTCGTGAAGTATATTGTGTTTAAATGTATCTTAGTTTAAAACTGTTTAATTTGAATTTGTTTTTATAATTTATCTCGTGGTGTATTGGGCTTATACTCCTTGTTACCAATTTGCATATGGGTCAAACAGTAATGAACATATGAAAGTTTTCTTTTGGTCTCCATTTATATACGCCTATTTTAAAACTTTCTCGTGGCTGATTTTATTTGAAATCATGTCCCACTTTTGATGTTTATTGGCATTTCTTTTCAAGAAAAAAAAATCATGGTTTTTTTTGTGGTCTTAACTCTGTTTCGTCTACAAAAGCTTCAACCTTTCAAAACCAACTTTTCAAGCGGCTTATTAGTATAACGTTCTTTGCTTTTCAAATTTTTTCCAAGCTTTTTGGTTTGCTTAATATTTGTGGTCCACACCGGTTGAAAGCCAGGAAACATAGATCCACATTTTTAGCTCTTGTACGACAAGGACGTTTTGTTTGTATTGCAACGAGACAAAACCACAAAAAGTGCTTGCGTTTTGAGTTGTTTCTTGCTTGCGTTTTGCTACATTCTTGACTGCGTTTTGGTGAAGATACAGTTGCGTTTTGTGTTTGAGGTCAAGAATAGTACGAGTGTGACAAGGACTTGTGGTCCAACTTTGTTTGCTAGCCAAGAAACAAAAAATAGTACATGCTGCGTTTTGATTTTTCTCTTGCGTTTTGTCTTCTACAACAACGATACACTTGCGTTTTGCAAGAGATTGAAGACCCATTTGCAAGAAATTAAAACGTCACTCTGTCCAAAAATTTTAAACCTTGCGTTTTGCACAAAATCTTGTTGCGTTTTGCTTATAGAAATCTTGCGTTTTGCTGTGATTAATGTTGCGTTTTGTCGAGTGCATCTTGCGTTTTGCTCATTGCGGTTTGTCTAGTGCAATCTTGCGGTTTGTCTAACTCATTCGTGCTCATTTCGAGTTGTTTCGGGTTTTTACGGTTTCGAGTGACGTTCAACGACGGGACGTGAGACCTATACCATTGCGATCGTAATCCGTTTTCGATCGACGTGGTATATTTATTTTACACCGACGATAACCGTACGCGTTCAAAAGATCAAATAATACAAACGTTACATTTTATAACATTTCATCGAAGAGGACACAGTTACTGTAGGGCGGGAAGTTTTTCATTATACCAAAATTCGAATGTTACAATTATGGTCCCTAGACTTCGACATGTTTCACATCTTTCACTTGTTTCATAAGAGGGTTCTTAATTTTGTTTGAAAGGTTAAATGAAAAGGTTCAAATGGTTTTGTTTCTGAAAGGGTTTATATTTAAAGTTTCATTCTAGATTTAAAAGGTTCAAGTTATATATTAATTTACTCTTTCAACCCTTCATTAGCAAATAACTTCACCTTTAGTCCTATATTAATAAAAAGTTTAATTTTAATCCTTAAACTTTATAAAAAGTTCTATTTTCACGGTTTCTTCTTGATTTAGTAAAATCCCGCGAAATACTCACCGTGTTTTCTCGTTAATCAAGACTTGTAAAATCCCGTGAACTAGATTTCCATTCTCAAACCACAACAAAATCACTTAATCTACTTAAGATCCTTAATTTAATCTCACACAACGAATTTTAATGGAATCTTCAAATTCAAATTCAAAAGAGAGAAAGCTGCAACTGACGGGCAACATCTCGTAAAACAAAGCACTCCCGACTGCAAGCAGGTTTAGAACACTCGAAAACACATCTTCATGATCCTCTACGCAACAGTTCACGCTCATGCTAGATATGCATTTAAACCAGCATTTCACTCATTCTTCGGTGAAGAGCATCAGACTTTTAGATTAAAGATGTTCCATAATCTGGATCAGATAAGGCTACAACTTTGAAAGAAGAATAAACTCTCAGATGTTAATCCACAGACTTGCCTCGAAGCACTCCAAACCCAATTCAAGTAATTTTTGCATCAAAAAGGGTAAATTCATTGGAACATCTAGATCAATGTTGGCAAAAAGATTTCAAAGAATACACGTCCTGTGAACCGAGACTTAACAACGGATTACTTGAGGAACCTGATACACTTGAAGCGGGTCATTCATAAAGAAGCTGTAATTACATACGCTAGATTACAGCTACAGTCACAAGATGTTCAGATAAATCCGGTTCAAGCAGTGGATGACAGCTTGATTGTCTCGAAAAGCAGTAGGATAGAGTCAGAAAATAACAATGCACTCAGCTAATCAATGAATGAAACTCAGCTACAACACACGAAGTTTGGCCACGTTGGAAACAACATGGAGGGTTATTAAACACAGACATTAAAGCATTGATGTTTGGGTTGGTCGGTAATATACAGATAATAGCAGGACAAGTCAGGTAAGCATGATTCAAGCAACAACTCAAAAAATACTATATCACACATGCGTGGATGCAGTATCAACCAGTAAATGACCAAGTTGCCATTGCTAAGGTACAATTGACTGCTCAACAAATGTCCGCTAAAGAACAACGACAATACTGAGCAATCTGAACCAAGTTAAGACACATATCTGTTGGAAAAAGGTTGATAGCAATACACTTCCGACTCAACAAATATGTGTCATCAGGGAGGAGAGATTGACCAGAGATGCTAAACGAAAAAGAAACAATAGCAACAAAAAGTCCTTTGGCTTAATGCTGAGTTTCTCAAAACGAATATATGGTTGGAAAAGAAGTGTTATAATTGAACTTTCAAACAGATTTTTACAACATTGAAAACTTTGTATTTCACTGAAATTTTCAATGCAACAAACAGAAGAAAAATTTTCAAAGAAACAAACCATAAGTAAAAACCAGAGGCTCCTGAGTTTTGTGAATTTTTTGAGATAAATGATTGAAAGCTCAGCTACAGGCCAAAACCACACTAATTTCAACTTGCAGAATCAATTAAAAGTGCGAAGGATCAAGTAATTAAGCAAGTGTTAAAACTGACATTGATTGTTTTGAAACCAATACACATCTGAACTAGAAAGCTCGAGTCTGAAAATATTTTTCTCAAAAAGACCGTTGCCCAACTTCAAAAAGACTTTTCAAGAATGGAAACACATTGTGTTAACATGGAACTTAAATATCAAAATCAAGCTTTAAAAGACGGGCAACATGGTCAAATTTTGAATGAAACAAGTAATAAAGCCAAGATTAACAAGGAAATTGAGGTACTTGAAAAGATCAATATCGAATTGGAACATAGTGTGGCTAAATTACTTGCAGATAATGAGAAGTTGCATAAGGAAAATGAGCATTTAAAACAGACTTACAAAGATCTTTACGATTCTATCAAAACGACACGAGTTCAGACAAAAGACCATAATGACTCACTGATTGCTCAAATAAATAGTAAGACTGTTGAAAATGCTGATTTAAAGGCTCTGATTCAGGAAAAGGTTTTTGCGAATGTAGCGTTGAAAAACGAATTAAGAAAGTTAAAAGGAAATAGCGTGGATACTAAGTTTGCAAAACCATCAATCTTGGGGAAACCGGTTTTACAACCACCCAGAAACCAATCAGTTGTTAGACAACCGAATGCGTTTAAATCTGAACGACCTAATTTTTCAAAACCACGGTTTGCCTCCCAAGTTGATGTGAATAACGTTTTGTCAAAACCAGTCACTCAACATTATTTGCCTAAGGGAAGAGAATCTGCTTTTGCAAAACCTAATCATATGATTGCATCTAGCTCATCTAGGAATAGTTCTAAGAACATGTCAAGATTTAGTTCAAATGACATGGTTCATAATTACTATCTAGAGGAAGCTAAGAAAAAGACACAAGAAAGAGATAGAAAGTCAACAACTAGTGTAATGCCATCTGCTAAATCACAAAACACTACTAAGAGTTGCAAATCAAAACCTAGGAGCAATAATCAAACATCTAGGGTTTTGCCAACATCTAAGAGTAGTTGCCCAACGACAACTGTTATGCCAAAAGTAGATCACTCTAGGAATTCTAGTCCTTTCTTTGACTTCAAACACTTTGTGTGCTCAACTTGTCAAAAGTGTGTCTTTAATGCAAATCATGATGCCTGTATAACAAAATTCCTGAAAGAAGTGAATTCTCGTGCTAAGATTCAACCCAATAAGACTAGAAATAGTAACAAACCCGTAGATCCAACGAGTCACACTCAGAAACCTGGTAGGAAGATCGTTACAGGACATAGTTTTTCTCCCAATAAGTCTTCCGCTGTGCATGAGAAAACAAACACTCCTAGATCTTACCTTAGGTGGATACCGACGGGTAGAATTTTTAACACTGCTGGTCTTAAGTGGGTTCCAACTGGAAAGACATTCACATCTAGCACAACAAAGGTTGATTGTGAACTCCCAAATGGTTCAAATGATTATATCACTAACCCTTATAAATGCGATCAAACTCTCAATGTCAGTGCAGGTACTCTTAACTTAAGTGCAGGTACATTTTGCAATCCTGAAAAGGAAAGACTCGGAGTTTGTTTGCTGAAAAAAGTGATATATCAGAAACCAAGGGTTCCAGGAATTTATGTATGATGAACAAGGACAATGGCTGTTGATTACTTCAGATCAACACCCGTGCTTCATGATAATGGTGTCTGTAGACAACACTTCAGGCCCCGCTCCTCAAAGAAAAGAAGAGTGTACGCTTCAGTGCGCTTTATCTTCAAAAGAAGAGAAATCTTCTTGTATCCTAAGTAAATACTTAAAATCATAAAAACACAAAAAGATTTTTTATTTTTATTTTTATTTTTATAAAATTTTATAAAAACAAAAGAGAAAAATATAAAATCAGAAAAACCAAAAAGATTTTCATTTTATAAAACCTTTATAAAAACAAAATACAAAATTAAAAAAATGAGAAAAATACAAAAAGAAGTTTTTCTATCAAATGCAATCTTTTGCAAACGATAATATTTTACGTCCCAACTAAAATGTTCTTTCAATAAAGATCGTGACATAAATAAAGTTCGTAGGCAAAAGTTCAAAGTGTTTTTTCAAACATGTCATATGGGCTTGCTATTATTTCAGATAGCAACCCGGTCCCTTCATCTTCAAGTGAAAGTATTTCAAAAAGAAAACTTGCCTCAATCAATGGAGAATATTCTGCGGGCATGGTCTACCCTTAGTGACCAAGCAAAAGGCTTGTGATTACTTTGCATCACAACCCTGCTTCCTATAATTCCATCAGTGCACAGTCTCAGTGCGTCTTATAGTGTTAAAATAAGCGAAAATCTTATTTTTTGTTTGAACAAAGTTATTTCTTCATAATAATCAGTGTTTTCCAGTAACCACAAAAGATTTTTTCAAAGACAATATCGACTTCTCCAAACAATGACAACAGCTCTTTAAATAGAAAACAGGTCATTATTTGAGGGGGAGAAATCGTCATCAAACAATCTTGTAAAATGGTCTTTCAAAATAAGTCATGAAATAATGGATAAAGTTTTGGCTAATGACGGATAACAATTTCAAAGGGGGTTAATTTATATTAACTTCAAGTGCTTTAGATTCAATTGTTTAAACTTTATGGACTTAGAGACATAGAGAATTCAGGCTTTAAACTACAACGATCAAGATTGCCAACCACCTCATAGTTTGTAAAAGACTTAGGAATGCTTGGAAATACTTTCATAGTTTTAAATGCCTTGAAGTTAATTCTCACGGAATAGATTTAAGCTTATCAATTCTTCAAACACAATCTCGAATATGTATGCGTATAAGGTTTTGCTGATTCCGACGTGTCGAAACCAGCAAGGGGGAAGGAGTAGATGTATACTTGATAGTGTCCTTAGCCTTCTTTTGAGACGCTTAGCTTCTTTGTACTTTTTGAGGTTAGCTTCTTTTGATTTTAGGCTGTGTTGAATCTTTCGGGTGCACTATTTCAATCACATGTAGGAAGAGACATCTCCTCATTAGCCAGTATGCATCATTTGAGTCCCCAGGGGGAAGTGTTTGGAGTATAATTATTTAAAATGTGAGAAAAGTTCTTGCTGATTCAATAAATGCTTCCTCAAACGGTCAATCCCTAAGCTTATTCTTAAAAGAAGTAGAAATATTTGATAAAAGAGGTACACATAGGTATGATGATTCCTTTAAATAGTCAGTATCCTGCAGGAAGAAATGTCTACATTTGGGACTTAATTGACTTAGGTGTTTCCATTTCGACTACTTAAGAAGGAATAATTGTGATATCCGGGACTTAGTTGACTTTGGTGTTACAATTTATATCATGACTATCCTGAAAAGAGAAATGCGCTCATCCGGGACTTAATGTCTTTGGTGTGGCGTTAACAAATTCTTGAAAGTGTTAACATGAGTACTTCGGATATCTGGGATTATACATAAGACCTCTTGAATAGCGGCTTAAAATAGAAAGTTCCTGAATCTACACAAGAAAGGAATTGCTGGTTTAGGGGGAAGCTAAGACACATCAACACCGACGATCACCAACCTCACAAGCTCAATTACATATGTATCTGAAACTGACCTAGTCCTCTAAGTTTGATGCAAAGACTTACATAACATGGAAAGAAAGTTAAAGCAACGCTGAAGATGCTTTGGACAGAGAAAGATCAAATTAAACACCTCTTGAAAGAAAGTAGGTTAATGAGAGTTTGGAAAAGTTCTTGATGAAAATTGTCGAAGATGAGACCTACGGCTGCATCAAAAGAACCATATGATTCTATCATATGATGTTCTCATCATTCAGGTCAAACCTCGTATATAATAATCTTGTGAATATGTTAATTACTAGTGTAGATTTTTTGGTGAAAAATAAGATGTGCTCGAGTACAAATTTTTCAAGAATTTCTTAGTAAATTCAAAATTTTCAAATAATTGTACTCGGCACCATCTTATAATCCCTCAAAAGTTGAGGGGGAGCAATAATATGTTCCAATCTGCTAGAATATTTCATTTTGTCCCCGAACGGTTAATCAATTGATATCCAAAATATCAAGGGATTAACATTTTGGATAAGGGGAGAAAATGTGATTAACCTGGACTTAATGTATATTGACAGAAGTGATCAAATAAAATGGACTCAATGCACTTCACACTTAGCATGTACTACGATTACGATGCACATGTTAAGGGGGAGCTTTTAGTGATGATGAAAAACTCTCAAAGTGTAAATCTTTTGATATTTATATCAAACACTTTGATTGAAATTTTCAATGTTTTTGGAAGGATCGTGATGAAATACCCAAAAGACCGACCATGTTCTTAAATTTATGAAGTTATAAGGCGGTTAGGCTTAGGTATTCAAATCCCATGATCCAGCCAGAACCGGAGGGATCTACCCAGGGATATCTACTAGTTAGTGTAGAAGTCCTTAGGTATGATTAAAAAAAGTGAGAATAGGGAATAATGCCGACTGAAATGGAGCTAACACTGGAAGAATCCCAACAAGGTGTTAGTTATGAAGTCTCGGTAAGCATTGAAGGGGTTGAAGAATGAAATGAAAAAAAATGTAATGGGCTACATAGGGTGAATAATAAAGAAAGCCCTCCATACACTTAGGCAAAAACGGGTCAATACATTTGCTGTCAAGAATACTTAGGTTTTAATCTGACATTGATGACAGTCAAGGACCCAGTGGACGCTATGACAACCCTCCCTAGCCACTCATTGGTCTCTCAAAAGACTCTTGTTTCATTTCTCTCGGGATTACCCACATTTTCTATCGACTTTCTCACACGAGTTAGTTGATATTGACAAGGTGGCTCATAAGTCTGCTCCAGCCTCCAATCATAAATTAAAAGTGCATATTGAGTCTAGAGCCAATAGAGGATCATCCATTAATCTCATTAGGACACTTGTCATATCTTAGCTTGTTATCTCACACAATGTGACTATCAAGTAATATCATTAGAGTCCTACGCAAGATCCTTGTGATTTTGCCAGAACATCCGAGTGATACTCAAGTATTCACAATGAAGATGGAAATCCTGCTTGAGCCAACATCAAACAAGCTCATGGTAGGTAACTTGTGCGATTCTTTATGAATCAAACTTGTGACAACTGGAAAGAAACATGGTGCGAATTCTATAAGAATCAACTTGTTCCAGGAAATGTTAACGGTTGTTAATGAAATTTTTGAAATGATTAACATCTTGGTGTATCCCACCCCCAAAAAAACAAAACAATTTTGTAAGTGATACACCGTTTTATTTTCAAATCAATTGCTATACAATCGGTGCGATAGTAACTCACTGGTTCACTCTTCTCGTGCTGTCCTGTTTGAGACGTTCCGATAATGAGACATGCTGAGTATGATGAATTTAATACTTATGTTCTTAGAAAGATTCACATTACTACAGTTGGAAATACTGTCAGAAGGAATTCACAAAGTCATATTCGCCCCCTGCTTTATTGCTAACTGTTTTAATGCAGGATACTTAAAGATAGAGGTGGAGGTTCCTGATTCCAGATGACTCACATGATCTATAGCCACATGCTCATACCCGACCGACAAAACATAAAGACATCATGAAAGCTCAAGTACATGTTTCAAGACTTCCGCTACTCTGATACCGTACGTCTTTCTTGAAGTGACGAAGTATTAAAGTCAAAGAAGTTCAAAGAAGTTTCCGTCACTCTGATACCGAACGTCTTTCTCGAAGTGACGAAGTGTTAAAGTTAAAGAATTTCAAGAAAGATGCAACATTAAAGCTTTCCAAATCAACAAATCAAGAAAGGTATGAGCATGTCGGTCCAGAAGTCGCAAGTCCACAAGATGGCAAAGTTACAAGATGGCGAAGAGATTGTGCTTGGTTGATGATCTCAAGATGCTCAAGATCACAATGTCAAATACAAGTTCAAGGAACAAGCTCAATCCTAAAGTCAATGATCACTACAACATATTCACAAGAGAAAGTCAAGAGTAAGAGCTAAAGACTAAAGATGAAGCATAGTATGCTAGGTTTAAAGTTTTGTAAATTGGAGTGACCTCCCTTAGGGGGAGATTGTTGGAAACACGAAAAGTGTCGGTCACTTCCAAGTTGTAATAGTCTTAGCTCGTAGTTTATGTAATGATTAGATTAGTAATCTAGTCCGGCCCAAGACCCATGGGAAGCCCATCAGAACCCATGGGTCGGCCACAATAGGTAGTATATAAGGACCTCTCCTAGCTTTGGAGAGGTGGTTGTTGGTTGTTCCATTTTTCCATATTTCATTTTATACAATTCATCCATTTTTCCATCCATTCTATCTCTAACATCACAACCCACATCTCACTCTTGTTCTTGGTTTGATCATAAGATTACTAGTATTCTTCAAATACACGTGACTTGGGCTCATTTGGAGAAGAAACAGACAAGATTACAACTCTACACTAAATCTGATGAAGAAAATGCGTACAATGGCTGGAGACGGCGTCCCAATAAATGTGACGGTGTCAGGACGTACAAAGGACGGTGTCAGTATTTTGATGATGGTGTCAGGATCCAACCGACTTAAAGAAGCCCTAGAAGATTCGACGGGGCGACGGCGTCAGGATTATAAAGCGATGTCGTCGCGCCCGTTTTTCTATATATACAAACTCGTTTTTAGGGTTTTAAGTGGGTAACTTTTGGGAACCGAACCCTACCTTTAGAAGTCGATTGTAGTAGCTATTTGGCTTGTTTTTAGGGTGTTAAAACCCTCTTGTATCATCCTTAAACACATGTTTTAATCAAGCGAAGTCTTCTATCTCTTATCATTCAATATGTCTATGTGTTGTTTGATTGATTCTTGTTCTTTGCTTCCTTTTAATATGCTAGGATAGATCCATTAGTATTTACTTATGATTGCATGAAACTTAGTTTGTAGATCCTTTTAATATTGCTTCTTGTGGTGGATGTGCGTGTTAGGCTCTAGAAAACTGGCTATAATATATTACATTAGCATAGACGTCTAGGGAAACGCAAGTGTGTAGAAAGGATACCATCGGTAATAGTCTTCATACTACCTAACCCTAATATGGTTGATCACTCTTAAGTGTTTTAATGCATGTAATGTACTCTTAGGGGCCTTGTAATAGTCTTCATACTACCTTACCTGTGCATTGCATTAAGAGAATATTACATAGACGGCGTTTTCGTGTAATTCATTCATGACTAAGGAAATACTTACACATATCATCACAAGAGTGACAAATCAATAGGATTAGGAGAAACAAACTAAGGAGTAGTGCATGATTAATTAAATATGTTCGTTTATCATATAAATTTCCACCAAATTAGTTATGATTTATTATTAGTTTAATTAGTTAAAACCAAAACCAACCTCTCAAACCTGAATTTTACTTGCTTTCTAAAAAATATAAAAATACCAAAAAGAATCTTCTCTCAACCCTTTAGACCTTTGTTATAATTTGTTCGAGCCTTCCCAACCTATCCCCCTAGAGAACGATAACAGCCCCTGAGTCTTGCCTATACTACACTACAACAGTTAGGTACACTACCTAGGGAGTTGTAAAACTTCTTGTGAAGTTGCAACACCCACATCAAGTTTTTGGCACCGCTACCGTAGAATAGTTAGGTTTCGAGCTTTATCTAGCTTAGGTCTACTTGCTTGATTCCTATCAAGTGAGAATTTTATTTTCTGTCAATTAGCTTTCTTTTAGTCTATCTTTTTCTTCGTTACCTTTGTCTGTAAAATCTTTTCGTTGACCTCCATGGGAGACGAAAATCCTATTCGTACCCTGGGAGACTATTCCAGACCCAGCCACAAGGGCTATCAAAACACCATTGAGCTCCTCGATGGGAACAATGTGGTGCCTCTACGATCCGACACCATCCGGTTGGTGCAAAATAGATGCTTATTCCACACACTTCGTTCCAAGGATCCAAACCAACATCTTAAGGACTTTCTAAACTAGTGGACTCACTAGACCTTAATGTTGAGAACAGGGAAAGGACGCGCCTACGTTTATTTAAATTTTTCCTTCGTAATCAAGCTAGCAATTGGCTTGAATATCTTCCAACAGGATCCATCTCTACCTGGAAGGATCTTACTACCCTTTTCCTTGCACAATTCTTTCTACGGGAAGGACTGCAAAACTTCAAAATGACATCCTGATGTTCCAACAACATCAAGGTGGTTCTCTTTCTGAAGCATGGACTTGTTTCAAGGACTTACTCCAAAAAGTCCCTCATCATGGCATCAATCTTTGGCTCTAAGTCAAAATCTTTTATGACCATGTCAATCCCGCCACAATGCGAACCATCGATCAGTCGACCGGCGTTAAGCTTCGTGACAAAAACGTTGAAGAATCCTTGGCACTATTAAAGGACCTAGCCCTCTATGACAATGAAAGTTGTAATGACCCAAAGGACTTCGCTAAACCGGTCAAGGCAATCTCTTTGCCTCAAGACGTCCCGATTACATCCGACTGTCGTCTTATTAAGCTCAAAAATCAAGTCCAACACTTGATGGACGCTCATCTTGCTCGTAAATCATCCGTTCAAGTGAACAAAATCACTTTTTTATGCGAGATATGTAGTGGTCCCCACGACACTCAATATTGCATGAAGAATCCCGAGCAAGCTTTAGTTGATTACGCATCCTCACGTACTATCGAAGCGGGAGGTAAGTGATTCGCTTTCAAACCCAAGCAAAACAATCTTGGTGACACCTATAATCTGTTATGGAAAAGTCACCCAATCCTTAGGTGGAGGCAGCCTCAAAATTCTCAAAACAATTTTTCAAACCCACCTAATCGTTTTCAGCCCAACGGTTCATTCTCCAACCGCTCCTTCAACAAAAATCCTCAAAATTTTAATAATCAATCAAATCTCAAAGAATTGGTGTCCAGCTTTATGGCATCTGATGACATCAAATAACATCACTTTTATAGCATCGTTTATCCCATGTAAATTACCCATTTTTGTATAGTTATTGCAAGATTTGGTACTTAATCGTTTATATTTGAGATTTGCAGTAATTATGGAGTACTTTGTGAAGATTAGCTTAAAAGCACGCATTCTGGAGCTTAAACGAAGAAATCTGAAGAATACTTTTATGACATTTTATATGCCGTATCCATCAAGGAAGATATGGCGTATCTGTGCCTGCACTTCACAAGAAACTACGAAGAACTAAATATATATATGTCGTATCCAGAAGACCAATATACACCGTATCCTATACTGAGTAATTAAATATTCTAGAAGATATTGAACGTAGGCCCTACTCCAAGAAAACCCCCAATACGCCATATTGACCTCGACCAATACGGCGTATCGAATAAATTCCCCACACCATAAATAGAAGACCTAAAACAAATTTTAGGTGTACTTGATCATATTTACGATACCATTACAACAAAAGTTGATTTTCAGAAGACAAGAAGAGCAAAGTAGGTCTCGCAACGCGCTTACTTCCATGGGAAACACCTTGTAATTCTCATACTCTTAATAATCGTTCAATTTTTGGTATCATTTGTTTAACTCGGTTAGGTTACCTTGGTTGTTCATTATTATGCTTGTATACATTACAATGGTTAAGGGCTAATACCCTTGGGTATTAGCCATGATTATGATAATATAACATTTAGTTTGTTTATATCGATTGCTTAATTTATCGTTGATTGTTGATTATGTTTATCGATTCATACTTGTCTATGTGCTTAAGTATGTGACCTATCATTCAACTGGGTCTAGTGATACCGACCAAGTTAGCTAGATATCGGGATGGCTCTCCATATTGCAGTTTGTATATCTAGAATCATAGGATCACAAATATTGACCTATCTTTACCATTGGTTTAGTGAACAAGTTAGACTAGCAGGTGACCTGGGATCAACAAATAACATTCTGATTCCCTTGATCAACAAATAACGTTCTGTAATTTAATTAGTGTAAAATTATAATTTTTTAGTCTTAGTGTCAGATCAACCATTTTACTTGCTTGTTTTTATTTTTGTATGTTTGTATGTTTGTTTTATCTATTCTGTTTTAGTTTTGTTTTTGTTTATTGTACTGGTCGAATAATCGGTATGGCGTATTCAAATCCATTGAATACAACGTATCAGCTTTTCCATACCAATACAGTGTATTTTGTCCAATAGATCCATACGGCATATTCAAATCCATTGAATACAGTGTATCAATTATCTGATACAGCAGAAATAAGGTTTTCATATTCGAATTTCAAGCTTAAATTTTCCATATACCTTTTCCCAAACTGGTTCTACTGATGATTTTCTGGTTCTTTTCAGTAGATAAGATGAAGGTGATTGAGTAAGGATTCGAAAAACTTGGATTACTCAAGATCAACGATGATTTGTTCGCATGCAATACTCCACCTGGAACTATTTTTGATGAATTCAACTGATTGAGTGGAATGGATGACGATTTGTTTACTCATGAAGTTGAGATTCCTAGGCTTTCTAGAATTCCATGTGATAAGAAAGATGGGGATGATGAGGATCTTGATGTGTATAAACCATGAGTATGCTATGATGAGAATGATGGAATTTACGTTGAAGCAATGATTTTTGTTAACAAAAGATTGGCGAGGTTAATGGATGTCACTGTTGAGCAATGGCTTGATTTAATATATGGCGATCATAAGAAGGTTGATGTTAAGGTCACGGGAGAAGTAATTTCCAAATGGTTAGTTTGAAGCTACAAGAAATAATTTGATGAACATATGGAAATTAAGAAACAATGGGTGACACGTGGAATTGATGCTGATATGGAATATGACCCATCTGACGTTGAATTTGCTGAATGGTTAGCTTTGAAATTCTATAACCATAACACGATGGATCGGTATACGAAGAATGCATTATGGGTCTATTGGACAAGAGGTGATGATGAAGTGGAATTTAATGACGAAGAATTTTCTGATCCCTATAATGAAAATTTAATCGATAAGGACGAAGTTGGTGAAATCTTGAAGATCGAGACTGACGTATTCGACTTTGAGACACCTATATGCAAGGCATTTGACGAATTCAATTACCTTCTCAATATTGATACCGATTTACTTACTAGCGATATCCTCGGATTTAAGACATATGATGAGTTTAAAAATAAAATGGATGGACGAATGAAACAAAGGAATACCATGGGTTCCTAAGGAACTGTGGTCAGAAAATGGAATTCCCATTGATGACATCCATCATATTTGCGATCCTACCCGTTTCAAGAATGGGAATGCTAAATGGCCCACTTGTAATTCAAATAATGAAGGGTTCTGCAATGGAGGAGAATTATTGGGGGTGGTTTGAGTTAGTTACATGACCTACTTTCAAGATTAAGAAATGGTACGATGATTTAGTAGATGGAAAGTTAGAGGATGAAGCTTTGAAGCAAAAAACCATCTATGAAAGGACATGGGGAGATGCAACTCAAGGAGTGATAAATTTTTACGCATGGTTGAAAGGATGCTTCAGAAACTTTCATGAGCTTGATTATGAGTTATTTGTTAAACTCGAACAATATTGGTGGAAAATGAATAATCGCGAATGTTCTCCATTCTCTAATTAGAGAAATCATATAAATGGGGCTTACGCGAACACCATTATCGATGCTAACTATAACCCTTACTTGGATATTTCAAGAACATTTAACAATCATGAAGGATGGAATGATGAAGAGGATATTCATGAAGAAAGGCAACCGAATAATGATCATGGCATCGACAACTTTGACAATGACTTGGTTCGGGATAACGCATCTTATCAAGCTAGTGATGAGGAATGCGAAGAAGATAGGTGCGAATTGCTTAGAAATCCCCACCAAGAACCGTCGGTTTGCGAGATTAGAAGGTTTAAGATGATCAAGTACTCTTTTGGACCGTTAGAGAAGTATATTGCTATTAAAGAATGCGAGTACGACGATTTGAAAAGAACCGAAGATGATGCGTGTCATGCTTACCAACAAATATTTCATATCATAGACGAAGGATGGTTCGTGACAAGGGCAGGATGAAGAGCTGAAGAAAAGTCTAACTTAAAGACTTCGTTGTAATGAAAAGTGCTTGCCGGGAGACAACCAGGACTGTTTTTAATTTATCGAGTCTGTCTTCCTAGACATTAATACGGTGTATACAACCCCACCCATATGGCGTATTGAATGTCTGGACGTAATCTAGTCCTTTATTTTTAGCATTCAAAACTTTATTGTCGGATATGTCAATACGGCATATTCATTATATGATACGACATATTTGACAATCTGACCCGTACTTCAGATACCTTTTACAGGTCTCAATACGACGTATCGTGGTTTTGGGATACGGCATATCAACAGCCTGTATAGTTTATTTTTATGTTTTTTTGTTTTCTAACCATCGAGTATCAAGATAGAATTGTATTGGTTTTTCTTGTATCTTATACAGGACCTACTGAAAGAAAAAGACCACTTTGGTGGAAGTATTTATACTCTAGAGTTCTATGTGTTGTAGTCATGCTGATATCCAAACGCATTTACAACACACAATCTTGCTCATAAACGTAACATGGAGGATCATACCGAGCAAATCCCAAAGGAGTTTCTCGTTCTAATTCATTTAATTTCCTGTTCTTAATGTTATATTTATATAACGAGGGTGTTGTATAATTCAAGTGGAAGGGGGAGAATTAGAACGCTTACTTGTCCTATTTTTCACAATAAAATGCTTAAATTATGCCTAAATTTTAAATTTTTTCAAGCATACTTTTATAAAATTATTAGTTACATAACCCGCACACATAACCCTTGTTAGATATTGTAAGAATTTAGCCTTATCTGTTTCCTAATGTTTACCCAAATTCCTCAAAACTATGAGTGTGTCAGTGATGTTGTAGACTTTAGAACTTGGCTTGGTATATCTATTTGAGACGACAATAATAAGTAATATTTTAAATAGATGGAATAAGTTGTTTAAACTAGTAAATTTCTATGATTACACCCAAAAAGCCTATATGTTGTGATATTAAATAACCACACTGGTTAGTTAACTCTCGTATAAACCCTTTGTTTACTCTCATTTTTAGAGTAAGATTCCCCTAGAAAAAACAAGTTGAGCCATTCCTGTCTTTTTCACACCAAATGTTTGTTTCGTTACACATTTACACCTTAGCCTACCTCATTAGATTAAGTCCTTAATCGGTTGCTAGTTGCTTTTGTGTAAAGTATTGTATTTCCTGTATTGCAATGGAAATTTTCTAACTTTGGTATGGTCGGTAAAATTGCACAATGCAATTGGGCACGTGTTGATTTTTCAGCCATATTAGGTTAGGAAAATTACTCAATGCAATGGGAATGTAAAAGTAGTAGTTTTTCAGTATGTTTTACTACTTTCACAAATTATTATATATATCCAAAGTATGGAGGATTATAGATAAAATATCCGGATTTATTGAGATCGTGAAGATGGTGAAATTATACCGAAATTCGTAGTATGTTTATGTTCAAAAAAAATATCAAAAAAATTAGAAAATTGCAACAAAAATGAGGATAAAGTTTGGAGAAGTAGAGAGTCGGTTCTTATAAGCTTAATCGATGTCATTATTTGAAGGATCGATTATTCGTTGATACGTGTTATAAATCAACGATGTAAAGTTTTGTATAAAGTGGTAGATATCGCCACTAATTTTTGTAAAGTATGTATATTATGGACGACTGGGAGATGACCGTTATGGGAACGCCAACTAAGGGTTGTCTTAATTTATCTTTGATCAAGACGTTTTTCGAGTCTGGTTCGTGTCTACTAAACATGGACTAGTCTATGATTTGTGTCTTTATCATGGGTATGGTCGGGAAAGTAACTAGCAACATTGTACCTTATTTATTTGGACTTAATCTATTTGTTTTGTTCTTTTTATTTAACAACAATTATTTTCCCTTTCTTAATCTGTAACATTTGGTCTTACTCGAATGAGGATGCGAGCAATCACATATGTCTATTCCATCGTTACGATCATGTATGTGTGATTTTGTCCGCCTTGTTAGTTTATTACTTTTGGTGAAAGATTAGAAGATTCCCTACCCTATATCACTCTTCGTCCTAACCCTTGGTTTTACTCGAGTGATGGAATTAAATGCAATCATGTATGTCTATTCCGTCGTTACGGATGTGTATATATGGTTTGTCGCCCTTGCTGGTTTACGACTTTTGGTGAAGACTACTAGTCATATTCTTTAGCTTATTCGAGTTAATGAATGAATGCAACCATGTGTGTCTATTCCATCGTTATGGATGTATATGTGTGGTTCATCGCCTTTTTGGAATATTAGTATCGATAGAGACTAGAAAGAGTGATCAAACCCTAAAACCAAAAACCTAATTTACCTTTATAAACTTGTTACTTCTTAGATTTAGTGGTGGAGATGTGTATCCTTGCTAATCCTATGATATAATACTCGTCACGACCAAGTAATTGAGAGAATTAGTTAAATGTTATAACATAGATTAGTTGAGCGAATTGAGAGTTTTCATTTTCCTATTTCATGAAGTGTCTGGTTGTGTACTAGTAATAAAACAAATAAATGCTTAAAGAAAAAATCCATGACTACGGTTGGGATACATTTTCATAAATTTTCTAAAGTCTACTTGAGGACAAGTAGGATTCAAATGGGGGGATATTTGATGACATCAAATAACGTTACTTTTATAGCATCATCTATCCCATGTAAATAAACTATTTTTGTATAATTATTGCAAGAATTGGTACTTAATCGTTTATATTTGAGATTTACAGTAATTATGGAGTACTTTGTGAAGATTAGCTAAAAGGCACGCATTCTGGAGCTTAAACGAAGAAATCTAAAGAATACTGTTATGACATTCTATACGCCGTATCCATCAAGGAAGATACGGCGTATCTATGCCTGCACTTCACAAGAAACCACGAAGAACTAAAGATGTATACGTCGTATCCAGAAGACCAATATACGCCGTATCCTATATTGAGTAATTAAAGATTCTGGAAGATTCTGAACGTGGTTCCTACTCCAAGAAAACCCCCAATACGCCGTATTGACCTCAACCAATATGGTGTATCAAAGAAATTCCAGAACCTATAAATAAAAGACCTAAAAACGAGTTTTAGGTGTGCTTGACCATATTTACGAAACCATTACCACAAAAGTCAATTTTCAGAAGACAAGAAGAGCAAAGTAGGTCTCGCACCGCGCTTAATTCCATAGGAAACACCTTGTAATTCTCACTCTTAATAATCGTTCAATTTTTGGTATCATTCGTTTAACTCGGTAAGGTTACCTTGGTTGTTCATTATTATGCTTGTATACATTACAATGGTTAAGGACTAATACCCTTGGGTATTAGCCATGATTATGATAATATAATGTTTGGTAGCATAAGTAGATTTAAGTCACCAACAAACCCGGTGTCAGTCTCTCAGACTGAAAAATCCCTTTTTATCGTTAGAATTAGGTTTAGCATAGGGTTAACATAGAATTAACTTAGATTAAAACTAACATAGATAAACTAAAATACTGATAGAACTAAGAATTAAAGCTCTCGCTCTTAGTGATCGACACTCTACTTACCAACGAAGCTACATCTGATCGGGACCACTGCCCGTTAGTGTTGTTTTTAGGTAAAGTTGGCAAAATATAAATGTAAAACCTAATCATAAATAATACATATGCACAACGACACATCAGCATCTCAAGACGCTAGATTGTCTAACTTTGAAGCTGATTTCAAATAACAACAAGGCGAGATGACCAATAAAATTGACACAATCTTGAAGGCCATCAATGATCGAATGACGGGAGCACTCCCAAGTGACACGATTAAGAACCCGAAACTAAATGTTAACTCCACCTCTCTAGTTTTTTTTGCTCATTCTTACCTAACGGAAGACCCCCAATGCTCGTCCCATATACACAGTTCGATCAATACTATTACAATGTGTTCTAAGCAAACAAATAAATAAATCTCAAAATGACCAGACTTAAGTTAAAATACAAATGGTCAATAAAGAGGGAACACCTCCAAACAAGGGAATTAAAAGCCCGTCAAAATTACTCTCCCTAAAATATCAATATCAATCATCCTCAGGAGAACAAAATAGGAACTCATCTTCTCCCAAACATGTTCATTTCATCAACGCAATCACCCTTTCAAGTAAATATGATGAGCCTAGGGAGACAGGGATCGTAGAACCTAACACTAAGGGCGACGATCATGACATAACTGTCAAAGTTAAGGAGGAATGTAAGGAGCCAGAAGAAGAAGGAAAGAAGGGAAACCGCCTGATCCATCAGTCTTATTCATCACAGAAAATGTTCGTAAACTCAATTCATTCCTTGAATCATTAAACTTAGTTCCCCCATCATCTGACACAGAGTTTGTTTGCACAAAAGTAAATGATGGAGACATAATGTTTATTGAAATAATTAAAAAGTATGATGACTCTTGCAAAGAGGAAATACGAGAGGATGAAAGTGCAGTAAAGAGGTAAAGTACTTTGACATATTTAGAACTAGGAGCGAACTAACATATCATAAGTACTTAATGTGTACCCCAATTCTGTCCTTGTTACTAAGAAACCCCATCATTGTAGGCGGATGTCCGTCGAACCTAAAAATACCATGCAACATAGGACATGTGCATGTGAAAAAAGCCTACATAGATCTTAATTCCCCTCTAAATGTCATGAACTGTATGCAATATAATTGGATCATGAGGAAACAACTTCAACCTAGAGAAGATCCAGAGGGCATTAGTGGAATAAGCAATTTTACAAAAAGAATTAAGGGAATGCATATATTCGTAGGAAACTTCACTTATATTTCCGATTTCATGATTGTTGATGATTTTAGTTCAATCAAACACCCTAGTCTATCACAAGTAGTACTAAGGAAGTCTTTTGTAGTAATATCCAATATGACTCGTGACCTATCATTGGGAGTAGTGAAGTTTACCGACGAAACCAATGAGATTGCCTATAAGATGCCCTATAAGATAGAGCAATATAATTCACTATCGGATTTGGAAAAAAAGAGCACATGAAATCAGTCTACCTTAAGAACGAGAAGGATAAGAGAAAAGGAGTAGAGTACATGATGAACAAGATATTAGGGTTCTATAAGGAATGTTTAGAACTTAGACCCGAATATTTGACTGGACTTGAAGACGAAGGAGGAGTCACATAAGGGCGTGTGACTCCGAGTCTAGTTACAAGACTCGTTAAATAAACAAAAGCGCTTATTGGGAGGCAACCTAATTCTTTTAATTTAATGCATTTTACGAGTGTCTTGTGTGTTTTAATTCCTAATTATTTGTTTCTATATGTTTGGATTATTATTTGATCATGCTTTGTTTTGTTTTTAACTTCGTCTTAATTGCAATCAAAGGTATTTCATAAAAATTGTTAAATGAAAATCTGGTTTCTAAGAACCATTTCAAACATATTAAATAAATTGTTTAGATTAATTCGCGTCTTGTGTCAGTTTCGAGTCATATGATTGTGATAATTAATCTCAGGTTTTATGTAGTATTTTCTACAGGAAATGACTAATAGATTTGCGTGCAATTTTTTTTTCCAAAAAACACAGAAAAATATATTTACAGTGTGTGGAGACGGCGTCAGGATTAATCCTGACGGCGTCACGTCTCCAGCACTTGTAAATTTCGTATCTTCTTTAAATTTTTGAAAATTTATTTGGTATAATTTTCGGAATTTTTAATTTTCTTAAAAAACTGCAGAAAACCACTATTACATTAACACAATCATCCTATCTTTACAACTTTTATAGAGTCTAAACCCTAAAATTTTGTTGTATATATCATTATCTCGCCAATTTTAGGCAAGGTGCAGTTGTTTCTTGTCTTTGATTTACAGGTTATATTTGATAAGAAGAAGCCCAAGTGTGACACCTCGGAAAAATGTAGAACTTTTGTTCCGTTATGTAAAGTATGTATCGCAAGCTATTCCAAAAGTATCGTTATTTTCCCAATAAAAGTTATCCTTCAAGCGACATACAATATTTTGTGCTAGTCAAGAGTTATAATAACGCGCATAAATCGTCATTTTATTATGGAATAAAAAGGGGTACTTTAGAGATCGCGTAACGATAAAAATCATATTTGAATTTATTTTTTTTGCACTACACGAAACAAAATCGCACGACTATATTACTCTTTGAACCCATTCATGCTACAACAAATAAAATATAAATGGACCAATATGTATACTTTACTCAACACATAATACGACTTGACGTTCGTTTCCAAAAAAACTCAAATGTGCAAATGTTATCTAAAAGTCAATCAGTGATATTCAAAATGAATGAGCTAGCATCATCATTTCACTTTGCATACAATGTCCTACAACTATTTGAGATTGTTCCTTGCTATGACTTGTTCCAGTTTCATTTCAACTCTTAAATAGTAGCTATTCATTAATAGCATTATAGAAAAGGTGATCATCACGAATAGTAACATACAATAATAGTGTATATGAATTATATCATTCATATGCATGATTCCAGAGAGATAGTAGTCACCTCATAGTATAAATAGACACCATGCATAAACAAATGACTCGCAACTAAAACATGAAAACAATAAGTAAAATTATACGAGTCAAAATTCAAGCTTCGTTGAGGGCACAAGCTAGGCGAACGATATTAACCAAGGGATTGGTTCAAGCTTCTCGTCGTCATCACGCCTCAACCCATTTAGCAATACTTCAGACTTTGTAGTCATCCTGTAGCCTTAAGTTTATAATACTTATCCATACTATGTCAATTGTTAGCTAGCCTAACCTTTACGACCCAACCCACAAAGCGGACTAGTCTTGTCTTTGCCTATGACCGATTACACGACTTATAACCAAAGCGTGCCTGATAAGTACGAACACATAGGAACCCTTTAATCGTGACATGCATAAAATGCCAACATATAGTAAACTTGTAAACGATGTATCGTGTAAAACGAACAAAAACATTGGGTTTGCACAATAAAATACAACTAGCTTCGAATGGAAATAAAAAACTTTAACTTGAGTCGTAAACCACACATCGCATATATAGGACAAATAACGAGATAAGAGTTCTTGTAAGAATCTTAAACATACCACGATCAAATGTTGGGGCGTAAAAGGGTTATCAAACCCAAGGGTTTTTCGCATGAAGTATGAGGAACCTCTCCATGAGAACCCTCGACGTGTAGCTTGAGTTTGGCCATGGACCAAGACAAACCATGACCAAGTTTTACTCACTATGGGTGCGTCATTGACGCTGTAAGAACGAGCACACAATGCGTGTTGTTCCGAACCAAAACCCCACTTATATCGCATGTTTGTAAACGACTAGGGCGAGTTAAAACCTACTGTTGTGACTGCGTTTCTGCATGAAACAAGAAGTCATTGGTGTCTCGAAATCTAGCTACCTAGTCGTAAAACACACAAGTCATAATCATATTCAAAGTATAAATAAAAAATTGATACATACGTGTTGCGTCGTTTAGCAGCCAAAGGAGAAAGAAAACAAGATAAAATAGTTATGTAGGTTTCATGAAAACTAGTTATACATGCATGCTGCGTCTGTTAGGGCAGAAAAAGAAGAAAGAAATATAGGGAAGGAGTAGGATACGTGACTTGTTATACATGCATGCGTTCCATATAGAAAACCAAGATAAGAACACACAAAATGTTTATATACATGCGAGTTGCTACTGAAGTAATGAAACCAAAACAGTGAGCGACAAAGCTCACTGTTGTGCGTCAGATAGGTAGCAAAAAGAAGCAAAGAAAAGTGGAGGGAAATGTGTTTAGCAGGTACATATATGTTTGCACGTGAAGAGTTGGTAAAATATGCAAGAGTGTATTATTTTGGCAAGTTGACATAGAAATGATTCATACCATGCTCAATTATAAGTATTGACTAGATATATATATATATTACATGCGAAGATGTCGAACTCCCGGTTTGAGCTTCAAAGGGGTTGACAACTTATTAACGAGTACATTTATTTTAACAAGTATATCTATTTTAACGAGAATAAGTTAGAAACGATAATTTACGATGCTTTAAAATTATTAACAATGGAAATGAACTTTTAAACAGGTAAACGAGTTTATCCCGGCTCATTAGCTTTAGTTAACACTAAAAATATTCCCAAAACTTAATTGAGTTAAAATATGAATGTAAAGGCCAGTCATACAGGTTTAAAAAAACCATGAATCGTTAAGACAACTTAATATCAGTAAGATAATATTTTGGCAAATTAATTAACGACGACGATGATATAAATAAACAAACGCGACGAGAAGATATATGTACTTAATATCATACAAATATTGTTTACATTTAGTAGATGTAAAATCACACGAACACGTAAATATAAGTGCGACACATAATAATGTTAACAGATTATGTTGTAAAGTCGTCACAAGAGCCACGGTATAATCGACACTTTAGAAAAGTAAGGTTTAACTCTTAACGACCATACCCTTTTGACCAACTTGGCATAATTCAGTAATATGTTCAGAGCTTCACGAATGTAGACTCAGACTTTGTCATAATTGCTTAGGTGTTTGACTGCGTTACTTTTGTCGTGCATTGAACCATCATCAGTTTTCAGGCGATTAACTGTCAAGGTGAGTTTTCATAGCCCCTACTCTACTGTTTTAAATCATCTTTTGGGGTGAGAACATTGCTTATTTTAAACGTGTGAATACAAGTACAATTACTCATTACTGATTGGTCTAAGTCCCGATTTAACCCAAGTTGCTATTTGCCCGATTTATCATGAACCGTCAATCTTTGTGAGCGCGAATGTTATGGATAGATCTATCGGGATTGACAATCCCTGTTTGTCTTGGACTGACATTAGTCAAGCAAACACAGTTTCATTTGAGTCAGATTACGGGTGTCCCGGGTTAGACACCTGCAAGGGCATTCATTTATTGTTGGTATATGTTAACGCTTCGGTGTCATGAGCTTAGACAATAGTAATGCAATTTATATGACTTTGTATCTGTTATATTGTCATATGCGGGTGAAATCTTGTGATTCATAAACACTACATTTTCTGCTTAAACAAACCTATGAACTCACCAACTTTATGTTGACACTTTAGCAATGTTTTTCTCAGGTATTAAGAATGAAGATGCTATATGAAGTCTCATGCATTGCAGTTATTTTCCCGTTATCTGAAGATCACTTGTACTATTTAAAACAATGTTGTATTGTCTATTTTATGCTTCCGCTGAATGTCTAAACAATTTATTATTTCCTAATTCAAGTGATCCGTTTTCTTAAAACGTCTCATATAGAGGTCGTTCTGTATTGCTTAGAAGTATGATAATCATGAAGTCACACTCCCTCGGTTGCTATTATACTCTAATATTTTGGGGGTGTGACAGATTAGTATCAGAGCCCTGAGCTATAGAGAACTAGGTTGCATTAGGTAGCACTAGACTATAACTACTTATCTGCTTAACATGCTTATTATGCTTCTATTGTCTGTCATTGCTGGTTTCTCAATATGGGGTACAAAGGAATCGACAATCAAAGGAGTGCATATATTAAAATGGGGTACATGTGACATAGACATATATGAGATACATATACTTAATATGGGTTACATGTGTATTAACCATATACATATACTTAATATGGGTTACATGTGCATTAAACAGGCTTAACTAAGCGTATTTTCAAATATACCTATATCCTTATTTCATATTTTCCTGTCTCAGCAACATGTCGAACTCGGATGAATTAAGACATACCGATAACACTACACTAGTACCTCCCAGACTCCCTGACACACTACCACAGGAGACTACTACTCTAGGATTACTTATTTTGCCATATGTATCACCATTTCCCCTAACTATCAGACGTACTGCTCGTATATCTATTCCACCTATTGAGCCAAATCTTGCTAAACGTGCCAGAATTTCTGCTATTAACCTTAATGATTATCAACTTGATCCTCTTACTCCACCACCCTCACCTTCATCCATATTCATGATGGCTGCTTACCAGCGGATGATTGATGAAACGGACCTCACCCAGAGGGAGGAAGCTCTAACAGAAACTGGTCAGAATTCGGTGCCTGTACCTGAGACAGCCTTGACCGTATGCACAATGCACCTTAGAGGACAGTTGCATACCATTCTCGAGGACATAGACCGTTACCCAAATGCCTGTTTAGAGGAGTTAGAAGCCTTCATGACACTGTAGGATGTGAAGCCCCGAGTTGAGGAAAGTTCGTTGGAGACACTATCGATGGACGAATTAATTACTCAACTTAGGCAAATGTGTGAGGATGTGGAGGATCGTGCTAGTAATGCTCAGGAGGAAGCACGACATAAGAGTAAAGAGGCACTCGAGGAAGTGATTCAGCGAATCTATCATAACAACAACTAGTTTTATTTCCGTCTTTTGTATAACCACTAAGCTATGGGTTTGTCACGGCTAGTGAACTCTTGTATCCCCGTACTCTTTGAAATAAACATCGTGTTTGCGAAAAATAAGAGTATTGATTTCAAAAGACATGCCCATTTGTAGTAACATGAATATCTTTACGCATATAACTTTCATGTATGTCATAACTGTCATTTTCATTGTCCCTCTTATAGAAAATGGCACCCGGACGAAGCCCAACTGTCAACCGAAACCCCTCAGTCAACCGTTTGACCAACCGAAACAATGTGGATATCAACAGTGGCATTGACACACAGATGCTTAACCAGCTCATTGCCATAAGAGTTGTTGAAGCACTCGCAGCTGCCGCTGTGACTCATGATGCAAGCACTCAAGAAGAGAACAACCTAGGATCAAACTCTTCCCAGAACAAGACATGCAACTACAAGGAATTCCGTGCAGTCATGCATGAAAACTTCCGTGGTATTGAAGGTGCTATAGGCTTAACCCGATGGTTTGAGAAACAAGAATCTCAATTTGGGATTAGCAACGTTGCGGAAGGTGACCGAGTCAAATTTGCTTCTAGCACACTGCTAGATGGTGCTTTAACTTGGTGGAACGTGTATGTTCGTTCTGTTACTCTCGATACCGCTCATGCAACACCTTGGAGTGATTTCAAGGCTATGTTCATCCGAAAGTACTGCCCTCGCAATGAAGTCAAACAAATGGAAAACGAACTGTGGAATTTAAAAGTGAAAGGCACAAACCTTACCGCCTACAATCAACGTTTCCAAGAACTCATCCTCTTATGCCCTGAAATGGTACCCAACGCCGACCGGTTGTTGGAACGTTACATCGAAGGTCTACCTTTGAACATCAAGGGTAACGTAACCTCGTCCAAACCAGTAGACTTGCATGAAGCAATTGACATGGCTCAAGGTTTGATGTACCAAGTAGTCCAAGAGTTAGGAGAAAACTCGGGTGACAAGCGGAAATGGAACGGAAACCACTACAACCACAACCCCAACAACACCAACAACACTAGCAACCTCAACCCGAACAAACGCCCAGAGACAGCAAGGGTGTTTTCAGCTGGGCAAGGTTCTTATGCTGGCAAGTTACCTCACTGCGGAAAGTGTGGACGACACCACACTGACGCATGCCCTCCTGCTTGTTACAACTGTGGAAAGGCAGGACATAAGGCCAAAGACTGCCGAGCTCCACCTCGTCCCGCAAACCAAAGAGGACCAGGAAGCCAAGGAGGACAGGGAAGTGATGTCACTTGTTTCAGATGTGGCGAAAAAGGACATTACAAGAACAAGTGTCCGAACAATAGGAATCAAGGCGGTGGAAATCAAATTCGAGGCAACCCGCAAAACCCTCAGAACAATCAAAGGCAGAATCAAGGGAACCCTAAGGGAAATAACCAAGCATCAACCAGTACTCAAGGAGGACGCAGAGCACCTGGCAGAGTATAGAGCCTATGTGCCAAAGCTACGGTGAAAGATAACAACATGGTGAATGGTACGTTCCTGATCAATAATGTCTATGCTTCAGTACTGTTTGACACTGGTGCGGATAGAAGCTTTGTGTCATATGCTTTCAGTAAATATATAGACATCCATCCTACCACCCTAGATACTAATTATAGTGTGGAGCTAGCCGACGGCAAGTCGCTAACCACAACGACTATTTTAAGAGGGTGTACTCTTAACTTGAAAAATCACCTATTCAAAATCGACTTACTCCCTTTAGAACTAGGAAGCTTTGACGTCATCGTAGGAATGGATTGGATGGCCAAACATCGCGCAAAGTTTGTGTGTTATGAGAAGTACATTCGTGTTCCGTATGGAAATGATATGCTAATCATACAAGGCGAAAGAAGAGGAGTTAAAAACGAATCGAGATTAGAAGTCATCTCAAGCATCAGGACACAAAAGTACATCGACCAAGGATGTCAAGTGTTCTTGATTCAAATGACGAAGGAGGAGGAAACTGAAATCCCAGAAAGGCGAGTTGAAGATGTGCTTGTTGTCAGAGACTTTCCGAAAGTAATTGTTATAATAAGAAATCACTAGCTACACAAGAAAGATCCGGAGGTCGGGGAGGATTAAACAAATGTTTAGCCATATTATTAGAGAGAAAGGAAAAAGATGGGAAGAGGTGTGTGTCTAGAGAGAGAAACAAGAACACACACTCTTTTTACAAAATGAATCCTCACCCCTCCATGGAAGTATGGAGGGGGTATATATAGGTCAAGACAAGGGACACTATACTATCTTAACAGTTATAGTCCCTGTAGTTCTTGCCTAATGAAAACTAATGTAATTCCGATATGTCACCATATTTTAAGGCTAACAGGAAGCAAAGTGTTGGAGAATCAAGTTCTCAAAAAAAATCATTGAAAATAACTATTAGACAAAAGCAAGTAGATGGAGGTGAAAAAGATGAGCAATCATATAATGATGTTGATGACTCCGATAATAGGTTAGAGCCTGGGAGTCATAAGAAGAATCCAGAACATGTTAATGATGATGATGACAAGGAAGAAGAGAAGGTAGATGAGAAGGAAGGTGATGAGATGGGTAGTTTGGAGACTAGGACTGAGGAGATGCAGACAATAATTCCCACAACACCTAGATCCCTTAGGAAAATCTTATCTTCAGATAAGAATATTGATCCCTTGCCCCCTTGCCACTACATCTAAGGATTTACACTCCAAAAGACGTATTTCCAGCAAGTACAATCATCTTCCAGGAGTGCTTCGCAGGGTGTGCATGCGTCAAGGATATATGATCAAGAACATGAAACGAAAGTTGTCACACCCCGTTAGCGGCGGAAACACGGGAATGCGACACAATGATTCATATTGCACAAGATACAAGATCATACCATACAATGTTTACAAAAGTTTACAATATCGTAACCTTGGAAAAAGTCAAACAGTTGTCCTTCAATAAACTCCCAATGTACTCATCTTTGGTCCTAAATACTTCACATTTACCTTTATCAAATCACACCTGAAAATGATACTCGAAAACAGTGGACAATAGTGCTATATAACAATAAATATATGCAAACAAACCCTTGACTTAGCATCCCCGCTAATCATGTGCGATGACCTAGCATCCCTGCTAGTTACCAAAACCAACATATACCAATGCTCTTAGGGCCGCAACCTTGATATGTCACTTATGCACCTAATGGGCCTACTAGCTGGAGCACTATATTAGGGCAGGACCACCTTGCTATGCCAAACACAGTACATGCGAGTAAAATCACAACCCTTGCCATGCCAAACACAGTATATGCAAGTAAAATCACAGCCCTTGCCATGCCAAACACAGTATATGCAAGTAAAAGTATATTTCATATATTCGCATAGCAGTCATAAGCACATAATTGTCCCAAAAACAGAACCACGTTTTGCACAGTTCAGAAAAATAGTTTAAAACACATTTGAGTATCATTTTTCCCCAACAGAAAAGATTTAAAAAGTGGGGCTATGAGAACTCACCTTAACAGATGAATATAACCACACAGATAACCTCTACTAAATGAACCAAACAATCTCTACAACGCACCAACTAGCCTCTATAACTCACAATGGTACCCGGCCACGACCTAACATTAATTTCACCTTATTAACATTTAGTACAATATTGCCTTATTGTGCAAGCTTTCGTCTTTTACTCACACAAAATCCTCGTTTTTTTACAAAAACCCTCATCCTTATTTTAAATTCTTATTCTCATTACAATATCTGTATTCCCATTACAAACGTTTTGGTATTATGGTTGTGTGGTACTTAGGTAAAATAACTTAATGCACTTGGGCTAAGTGCGACATCAATACAAAACACTCAAACACATCCAACAACTTAAAACGAAACAACTGACCCAACGGTCCAAAAGAATCCGACGAGAAATAAGTGGGAAGTCGAAGATAAAAAATAAATGAATAAACATCTCCGAAATGTTAAAGTATACATATACTTAAGTAAATTTATAATAATAAAATAATAATATTTTATTATTTTTGTCTCTTTATTGGCTAAAAAATGGTAATTATATTTTTTTT